>JAODTR010003348.1:2307-12859 GCA_025399935.1 Amblyopsis rosae
CTATTTCTCCATCTACTTCATACACATGGTGTTTCCAGCTCTATTTCTCCATCTACTTCATACACATGGTGTTTCCAGCTCTATTTCTCCATCTACTTCATACACGTTTCCATCTCTCGTTTTTTATCTACTTCATATAAATGGTGGTTCCATGTCTCTTTCTCCATCACCTTCATATACATTATTTCATCTCTTTGTTTACTTAATATACAATTGGTAGTTTCATGACTATCTCTCTGACTATCTGCTTCATATACATGGTGGTTTCATCTCTGTCTCATAGAATGAAATTACATTAAACTGCACTTCAGTATGCAGTCAATTCATTGTTTTCTATGTTTAAAAGACTTTACAGCATTACACCATTCCTCATATTATACATATAGACGGAACACACACACGCACTAGAAATCACATTACTGTACATACTTGTTTTTATTTTACTACTCTGTGCCGAAGCCAGACTGTCAATTCTGGCTTGGCTTGGCTTGGCGTCCGTGCGTCCGTCCGTGCGTCCGTCCGTGCGTCCGTCCGTCCGTCCGTCCGTGCGTCCGTCCGTCCGTCCGTGCGTGCGTGCGTGCGTGCGTGCGTGCGTGCGTCCGTGCGTGCGTGCGTGCGTGCGTGCGTGCGTGCGTGCGTGCGTGCGTGCGTGCGTGCGTGCGTGCGTGCGTGCTCTGTCTATATGTGTTATTTGACTAACTGTGTTACTGGGTGAGAACATTATGTGGTCATTATATTGTGCTCCTGGCCTGTATGAGAACAGTGGAACATGTTTGGCTCCATCAATAAAGGACACACATTTGTATCTCAGAGAACTGAAATCAGCAGTCTTGGCTGAAGTCTTGTTTTTTTTTTTAAAGGAGCAAAAATAACCCATAATTCCTTTTGCTATTGAGTAAATCAGAGAACATATTTGGCACTATTTTTTTTCCTTTCACTAAACAAGTATAAAATTGTCCCTGTCCCAATCTCTCTCAGCCTGCCTAAAGCAACTGTATACTGTAAAAAAAAAAAGCTCTGCCTTGATAAATAAATATGCCTTCAATTTAGAACGGGGGATTTTATAAAATTGGTACAGGAACAGTCCTTCTATTTAAGGTTCAGGATCTCAGTACCATTTGAGAGTTACTAAAAGACAGATTAAACTGGTCTTTAACATAAGGGTCGTTCCCTATATGTTCCTACTGACACACCAAATGATTGTATGTAACAAACAGTCTGGCTTGTTAATAAAGGAACATAGGGAGCAGTCCATTGAAACTGTTAGAGAGCAGCCACTTTCAAACAAGACGTGCAGGTTATTGGATAAACCAGTTGAGCCCATTGTTATATCAACTTCTACCCAGGACAGTCGGGAGAAAAGTGAAGACATATTTTCCACTGAGAAAATCTCTTTTCAAGGTTATTGGATACATTCAGGGGTTAGTTTAACCTCTGGGTAATATTAATGGTTAAGTTAAGGGGTTAGTTGCAGTACTTCTGGTTGTTATGCAGCTTCTTCATACTAATACATTAAGTTACCTTACTGCACAATGAATGTAAACATGGAGATAAAAAAAAGTAAGCTATGATACATAAAATAGAAAGTAGATCAACATGATTTTTTGTGACTTTTTTTATATATTGTATTGTTTTTACTCATTTTGAATTGTTTTTAATGACGTAGTGTGAAGCACTTTGTGTTACATGAATTTGTATTAAAGTGCTATATAAATAAAGATTGATTGATGTATTGCGTGGAAACACTTTTGGATATTGCGCCATGAATAAATGCATTTTGTTAATAGAGCAAAGTGAACAACAAAATTGTGATCTGTTGTCTCCAACTACACAAATTACTTGATAACCAAATACTGGGAACCTTGTTTATCTAACTGTTGTTAAATTAAAGGCAATATAACACTCGATATTGCATAAACAACATGTTTTCCATGGCTTCCTTATTTGGCTTATCAACTTTTTTTTAATTCTTTAAGGAACTGCAAGAACATAAATGTATACTATTACAGTATACAGTAGCAATATCCCATGAGATTCATGTCACTGCAGATTTAACTGTAACAGGCCTTTATAGCAATCCAACAATATGGTCCCTTTTTTCTGTGAGATAAACAAAACTACACATGATGGCAATTATTAATGGGCAAGTGCTGTAGTGAGCAAGGAATTAATGAGCAAGATGAGCAAATGCCGTAGTCTAGTGAAAATTATTCAAAAGCAAGCTACTTGCCAGAGTAAACCTAAAATAAACCTAAATCATTATTGAGTTTATTAGCTGCACACATTTTTACCCTGTGACCAGGTCCATTATGGACTAGAATGTGAAACTAAATAAGCAAGAAAAAATAAACGAGGCTTTATGGCTTTTATACAATGTGTATGTTACAAAGAATTAGTATATTCCATTTCTGCAATGGTACTCATCGGGTACAGTACAGTAATATCCACTTAGTTCTTCAACTCAAGCCTTATTGATCAGAATGTTGCTAATTAGGGCAGATATTTGTTGTAAAAGATCCATGTGGTGACGCTTAGTACCCTCTTGACATATACAAATGGCAGGTTGTCAAGTAATTTCCTCATGTTTGCTTCTTTCTGTGACTGTCTGGCCAAACCGACATTTATCTCCTCTGGCTTTTGGAGGGAAGCCAAGTTGCTAATGCGAGTGTCTCTGCCAATAAGGCTTGTTTAGTGCAAGTGGCCAGTCACTGACCTTTAATATTTTATGTATCCACCTACATTGTGCATAACTCACTCATAATAAACATACACAGTATACGTTATACACAAACAACGCAGAAACACACCAACAAACATGCCTTTGACACACATTTGGCTGACTGTCTCCTATTTAACACATTGTAAGTGGCACTGCTTGGCACAAACCTTAAGAGAGATGCAACGAAGACTGTGTGGGGAATTGTTGGCACAAAACCGACCCATGGATGCACATGCCACATCTGGGCATCTGCTGGCATCAGCTGACCTATTAGCCACACTAACAGTTGTAGCGGCTGTCGACATTATTAGAAACATACCAGAACACGTTTTCCATCAAACATATTGAAAGAAATTTAATAATAATAATATAGAAAGACATCTGGCTTCATCTGATACAACAGTCGGTCACAGTTCACAAACCACAGTGTGTTTCGTATCACTGTACACTATTCTGCAGTTCAGTATGTTTGATCATTTAATAGTATAGAAAAATGTTTAAAAACACAGAAGAAATGCTAATGGTTTACTTAGCTAACTGACATATAAACCTATAAATCATTCCCTATATGTGACGAGGATCTGCCTTTTGATAAGTTTGTGCAAACTACCCGAACATGATCAAACCTCTCCTGCAGGTTGCTTGCTCAGATGGCCAATGAGATTTAAAAGTGCAGGACAGGCAACGTAACATAAGAAGAGTGAAATACCTTGTCGTAAGCGGTGTGGTTTCACACATTCCGTCTCAGAGTCTCCGCAGATGCATGCATGCAGTGGATAATAAATGAGGCTAACATCCTGCTCCAGTATACAGTACGTATAAGATAAATACTAACCATATTCTATCTGATAAACCGCTGCCACCGACAGTTATCGTAACAGTACACAATGCCATTATGAAATATCACATAAAATAAAAAAAATAAATAAAACGTGTGAGTAAAAACCTTGCTACTGTTTCTAGCCTGATACTTTAGATGCCATTAAACTTTTAAATGTAACTGCGATCTTGCCTGCACCCTACAGTGGGCGTCAGGTCAAACATTGAAAAGGCAGCATTGCATCTGGTGGGTGAATGCAATGTAAGAGACAGATGACCTTGTGCCCACACAGTGAAACCGCGGCCCTGGCTTGAGACACATGGAGAAAGAGTGCGAAGGGTGCCGCTTCCCACTGAAAAACATTTCCGGCGACTCTTTCAAGCGCAAATGTGGTTTCCGCAAGCAGAGAGGGAGAAGGCAGAGAGAAAACAATAAATGGCTCAAAACCAGATAAAGAACTGCAAATAGAGAGTCTGAAAACACACAGAGTAAGTATGGTACAGTGTTTGAAGGGTGAAAGGCTGAGTAGCAGTTGTATAGAAAGCATGGTAACCCAGCGAGAGCCAGAGAAAAGGTTGAGTTGGGACAGTTAGGTTTTGGAACGGGAACAGGATTCCCACTAATGTAGACATTGCCTACCAGATGACCTAACTACTGTAGACTTTGCCTTTTGTTTTGGACTGTGGGCTGTTGCGTCTGTGTGGCTGTGTAACCACGGGTGTATGCAATACATTCTGTTTCATTAAAGGCAGGGTTATGCTCCGGTCACACAGAGACGTGTCACTAGAGACACGTCGCCAGCTAAACCATTGTTTTCCTATGGTACTGCTCGCCTGTTTATTTCTCTTCATGACGCCGCGCATAACATGTACAATATTCTCAACTTTTCAGCGCAAGGAGTCGCGCTGCTCGTCAGTGTGACAGTTGGCCCAGGCAGCAAATCTCTTTGGAACAGGCAGCCCTCTGTGTGATCGGGGTTTCCTCAAAGCGCTTTTGAAGCGGCCGCGCTTTTAGCGACGTGTGTTCGGGCCTTAGTCGTTTATTCTTGAAAATGTGTATCACCTTACCTCTGCGTTTGTGCTCTACACACCAGCTTCATATACATCAACCAGGCTTGGTGGATAGCGATAGCCCCCCCACCCCTCCCATGACATGGCCTTGAGCTTCTATAGAGTGACTGGCAAGAGGCAGGCTGGTCTCCATGTAATGATAAGTAATGGGTTAGTAATTCACTTACCCAAGCAGCTAGTTGTTTGACCGATACACACGCTAATGCGGCTGCTATCGTGTGCGCGCACAGGCCGAGGCCTCTCAAAGCCTGCCTCTCAGGGATACCCCACCCCCCGACGTGGAGAGAAGAAATCGCAGACACACACACCACCGGGGCCACGCCCAGCCGAGCACCACTGCTCCCATTTTGGGCACTGGACCAGAGATGTTGCAGCATTGAACACAAAGGGAGGGCCGGAGCGATTAAATTCTCGCCATCAGTCTATCATATGTACCATCAACATGACTATAGAAGGCCCAGAGCATGCAGAAGAATTCACAGGACAACACACGGATGTCTAGTAATATCTCCCCCTCTGTCCAGTCAAACAACAGAAAGGAAGAGTTAAATTATTGTTATTGACACCGGTGAATTGATTTGTAAACCTCTACAGTAGATAACCTACGGGCAACCTATTGTCTTTGATAACCCTTGTCCACAGATAGCCCCTCATTTATTAAAAAGGGGGCATCAGAAGTGAAAATCATGGTGTGGTAACTTAAGAGCCTTATGGCACATCTGCCCAACTTGCAGATGGATTGTTATTCACAACTATCTGGGAAGCCGTGCATCGAAAATGTTTGTAAAGGGCAGGAACTTTCAAAAAATACTTTGCAGTTTATTGGATGAACCGTCTAGTCATTTTCGCTGTCGGCAAACCTAAACCACATAACACACTTACACCACGCCCGTATAGCTATCAATACGACACTGAGTAGTAAGTTCAGTTGCTACTCTGGAACATTCTCAATATTCCTACGTCTTTCCAGGCTGATTCTCGCAGCAAAGTTAAACTAAAGCTCGCGAGTTCAGGGTGGTCTCGCGAGGCTAAGAGCTTACAGCTCTCACAACTGATTCGAGGGAGGGTACACTTTGTGCTGCACTTATAACTAACATTATGCCTTCGATTGTGTTAACAATTTTGGTAATATTTTGAAAGAAAATAAATAAACACGCCGTTCTTTACAGATGAACAAGCTTATGCAGCAGGCGGTGCTTTGTCCATCTCGAGTGGCAGTGATATAATGTGAGGCTCACACTAATCTCTCCGACAGTGTGTCTCAAGGGAACTCACGTGCGGCTGCAGGGGCAAAACAGGCTTCCCACAAGTCAGGCATCGCTCTTCTCTGTCAAGGTCATGTCCTTACACACCCCCGCTCTCTGTAAGAGATGTGGCAGTACGAGAGAACAGTTCACCTGCGCATTCAAAAGCAAGGGGGGGGGGGTGATAGGTGTTTGTAGGAGTGATTGGTTCACTCCAGGGTTTTCTCACGCTGCACAAAAAGTCTGAAAATTGTTTCACATTTCAACTCAACCCTGTTAAATCTGTGAAAGCCTAAGAGGGGAGACAGCCTATAATACCTACGGGCCATTTGTGCCACTACTTTTACAAATCTCCACATCTCATGCAAATTTTACTTTAATCTGCTGGTGATTGAAGACAGATTTACTAAGTGGGTAGAAGCCTTCGTCTAAGACGGGTACACATTTCACAGGGAATTACTATACTCACATTGACACCTCACTTCAATGTCCCTACAGACCACAGTATTTTGGCAATTTGACAGGTTGATGCCCTTCTCATAGCACTTCTGTCAAATAGGTTCATGCTCTGAGATCTTTACTGGTGGTCTGATCTGAAAAGTTCAGCAATGGTGTATATAGTTGCATTGGGAAACACATTGAGAAACAATCCACATACCATTGCTTCTTACGTGTATTCTGGAAGTGTTAACATTTATTCCTAAAGAAACCCCTGAACCCCCAAAATATTAGCCGTTGACAAAAGCATTTCCAAAAATGCTTTTTCAAGGGTTTCAAAGTTCACACTTTGAGCAATGATTCTGATTAGACACATTGGTAACATGCTGTATCTGTTCTCGTCATTACATTTTGAACAACCGCGTAATCTCAGTCTTCTTTGATCAGACAAAATTACCCCAATATAGTAGTCATAAAACACTACTAAAAATGCCTACAAAGCCTCTACTGATGTATTCCCAAAGAGAATACTTGAGAATGTCTCTCAGTTTGTTGTAGAACAAAATTTAAGTCCATCCAATTTTAAATATATATATAAAAATGTACCACTACAACAATGTATAAAATATAGGGTCCACCACATTCTTTTTTTACAGACTTCAGCATGAGGACTAAAGGAAACGACATATTCAAGGGTTTAATAACGAGGGAGGTCAATATTGCTTTAAGTCAATTCACTTTAAGGGTCTCTCTGTCTTTGCCTCATATCTGACCCTTACCTCAGTCTCGCTGCTTGACGCTGATGGGATCCGAGCGGCCAGACATAGCTCTTATCTTCGGCATCAGCGCGTCCTGTGCTGTCGGCTCCAGTTCAGAGCGGACGCAAATCTCAAAGCATAAAGCCTCATCTTCATCCACCACCCCTCAAACTGCGATGTGCTCATCGCTCTGTGTTGACAGTTGGCTATGCTCTCCTGCCTGACTCTCCAGCGCTTAGTTAAACCCATTACCGTGCCATCAACACGCACACAAGAAATTATTAAATACACCGAAGAGCACTTGCACACAATGCACACAATGTTTTATTAATAAAATGTCAAGCAGAAACTAGTCTCTATGCATACTAAAATATGAATACACTTATGATGGAAAGATTTGTGGAGTTATACAGCTACGCCTGTATAACATAAAAGCATGTTTTCCAACCCCAACTCCTGTGACACTGCATACGTATTACATAATCATCTTAAAACACATCCAGACATCACATTTAAGTTGTGTTGCGGTTCACTAGCTAGGCCTATTTTATGTACAGTTTCCTCAGTTAACAGCTGGTAAACCTGCCTGATATATTTTGCATGTGAAACCGCAATGTGTTCCTGTAAAGTTTAAACCCAAACTGATGTTATTCCAGTTAGTGGAACTTTTCACAAAGACCTGTCATTGCAGTGTTAAGAAAGCTAATTATGTTAAAGTATATTGATGCAGTATTGATTGACATCGACAATACTTGCTATTCGTACAACACTGGCCTGCGGCTCGTGTCCTAACAGGTGCTATAAAGGTGACAGAGAAGAGCCAGGAAGATGTCAATCAAGTGGAGTGCATACGTGCCCATGCAGAACACCTTTGCAGGTTTCCAGGGGCTTTAAATATAGTTGATGAATTTAGCTGTGGCTACCAAATAGCATCATCTGACCTTATGACAGGCTTTGTTACCTGCTGTACCTGCAATTTCTCCTATTATCCTTTCCTTTATGCTCTGCTCCTTAAACATAACATGGCCCGTTGTTTCCTCTTCGCCTACCCTCTCTATCGCTAGCTAGACCATCGTCCTTGTCATCACACAGGCAGTAAGTCACTCAAAGATGAGTGCCGTGTGCGTGCGTGCGCGCGTGTATGCGCGTGTGAGTGTAGATAGCAGGTCTTTCCGAGATGCCAAAGTAGCGGGAGATAGCGATCGCAGGCAGTCTAATGGAGCTGAAAGGGCCTCTTGCACACACACACGCACACACAGTCTCCAAAACTATTTAATCCGTTTAGGGTTCATACTCTGTATTCAAGTGACGAGGCAGTACAGTGTGATAGAATTTAGGAAATACCCTTATCTGTGCGTGCGTGCGTGCGTGCGTGCCCCTGTGTTGACTTACAGTATGCTACATGGGGTAATTTCATCAGCCTGGCCCATGTCACCCAGAGATCTTTTGTTGTACACGTCTGCAGGATAACAGGAGCTGCGATGCTCTCTTCTCCTCTCACTGGTCTGTGATAACACAGTGGACTGGCCTACATGAGGGGCAGTGACAGATACAGTGTAGCAGCATGTTTGAGTTCTTCCCCTTTCCCCTACAGCAGACGATACTGACACAACCACTAAACTCAAGCAGCATAGTTTGTCCTGTAATGTTAACTGATTGCATTTATTTGCATCTATATAGCGCTCTTCCAACCGACCTGCCACTCAAAGCACTGTACAGTATTGCCTCACATTCACACACACACACGCACAGATGGTGATGCCAGACACATAAATGGCCATCTGACAACCTGAAGCAGTTGGGTTAGACGTCTTGCTCAGGGTACACACGAGATTCGAACCAGCGATTTTCCAAATATCACCAGTTGCCCCGCTCTACCCACTGTGCCACTGTTGCCCAAGTTCGTAAAAGCAGACATTTGGATTCAATAAGAGGCAGCCTCCATGTTTGAAACATGACTGTCCACAGTTTGTACCACCGACGCAACTTGCTCAGCCAGATACTGTATAGCCGAATTAACGGTTTAGAGCTGGTTAGCCAGATTCTAGAGCTGACAGGTATTGTCTAGTCTAGCCAATGTCAGATACAACTCATACAGTATATTGCCAACTTCTGTACCATACATAATTCAATAAACTGGAAGAACTCCTTGTTGTCCAAACAAGCCACAGAGTCAGGAGTTTAGGGGGGCCTGCCTATTTGCCCTAATTGTGTACTGTTCTCAGGCGTTAATTTCAGTTCGCTCTCAGCGTGGAATACAAGGCAGTTGATCAATTGATCACGCCGTGGTTTGAGAGGTCAAGAAGAACTTACGGCTGCTTCAGTAATTGCCATATGTGCATGACAAATTTAATCCAATAGCATTCAGCAATGTTGTCACGTAAATATTTTGATATCGCCACAGCTTGCTTAGTTGGAACCTCGACAAAGCAGGTACTAGAAAAAGTACCTGGTGCCAGGTACTATCTCAACGTTTGCCCAATGGAAAAGCAAAAAAAGCAAGTTGAGCTGGTACCAGCAGTGGAAAAGCTCCATTTAGAGAGATCTTATTTAAAACAGATGCGATGCAGCTGTTTTTAATGTGTGAAGTGAATTCACTTAGCCATCAGCTGAAGATTTAATAATGCATGGTCAGCATTTAAAGCCTCTCTTCCTATATATACACAAACCTCTATCTTATACACTATGTACAGTATATATCTCTCATATTTGCTCTCTCTCTCACTCACTCTCTGGTGCCCATTGTCACCCTACTGTAAATGACCCCCTAAATCTCTATCTCCCCCCTTCCTCTCTCTCTCCCCCTCCTCCCCTCTCTCTCTCCCTCGCCCCCTCTCCCTCTTCCCCTCTCTCCCCTTCGCTCTCCTTCTCCCCCTCTCCCCCCCCCCCTCTCTCTCGTCATTACAAGCTCAGCCGTCCAGTAATAACGGTAGAGCTGTTTAAGCTATGGGCACAATATGCAGCATCACCCATTTTCAAGTTCTCTTTTCAAAATGTTTTACGGCTTCTGAGGGAGCTCAAGCCCGTTCCTTTGCACCACAGACCAACTAGATGGGAGCTCTTAATAATAGAGTCCAAGAACGCACACCGCTCAGGGTATTTTTTTTATGTATTAAAGCATTAGGTCTAATTATGGCACCTTTATCAAATGACCCAAATATTATTTATATTAGCTGCAGTTGTGCCTACCCTGCTATTGCATGTCGGTGAAAAGGGTACATATTCACAGTTAAATGGCACGGCCTCTTAAATTAGAGTATCTTTAGTCTAGGCAAGGGTTTAACAAGTGAAATATCCCTTTAACAATACAACAATTTATTTGGTGTATGTGTATCCATCCATCCATCCAGCCATCTTCTCCCGCTTATCCGGAGTCAGGTCGCGGGGGCAGCAGCTTCAGCATGGGACCCCAAACTTCCCTTTCCTGAGCAACATCAGCAAGCTCTGACTGGGGGATCCCGAGACATTCCCAGGCCAGTTTGGAGATATAATCTCTCCACCTG
>JAODTR010003349.1:0-12859 GCA_025399935.1 Amblyopsis rosae
CACACACACACACACACACACACACACGCACACACACACACACACACACACATGCCTTAAAAATGTCACAAAAAAGTTTTCCATTTTCATTTACTTTCAGCCATTATGCTAAACAGTCACAAAGGATTACATAACAATATAATAAACAAAGGAAGAGAGATTGCTCTCATTAAATCCAGTCTATTCTAGAAGCTTGATGCAATTTAACACCACCTACCTGTTCTGTCATGGGTGTATTCTTGAGTGGGTGGTTTATATTGTACATTTCCTTCCCAGGATTATAGCTGAAGTATCACAATTGGTTAAGTCGCACAATGAAATTCAGCATGAATGATTATAAAACAGATCTTAAGTGACCCCAGAGTGGCATTTATTTGTTTGTTATGCCTATACAGCTGCTTTCCTAGGCTGTTGCAAATAAACAACTCGAGAAGACTTATTTTGTAGGATAAAGGATAAAGAACTGAGAAATGTGATATTACGTCAGTACCTGTTATTTATTAAACCTCTGTCCTTTTCTCTCTCAAATGCACACTTACTCATACCATCTAGTTTTCAGTTAACAAAATTAATCAAATTATTAATTCATCAAGGGCAAAGGGAAATCACACAGACAGTGATGCTAATCAGGAAAAGCAAAAAGATTGTCATCTTGTCCAAATGTTATGTAACCTATTATGTCATTAGATTTGGGGTGAGGTGTAAAACATGCATTTCATTTAGAGTAAAGGATTTAATGTAGATGCAATGCATAACCTATAACCTCATTAAATGTTTATCAGAGCGCCAATGTATTATTTTGTTCTATAATTATAGCTAATTGCAGCCCTTTTAATATGACAAATGTACAACATTCAAGTTCCAAAGGCTTATAGTAACTACATTTGTCAGAGTAGGCAAACTAGTCATTGTAACAGATACAGATATCAGGGCTAACGTTACTAAGCATATCACATACTAGGCTTAAATGCTAATGGTCTTTCCCTAGTCTTGCAGAGCTAGCCTTTAAATACGTAAAGTCTGGGACACATCGCTAGCGTCAATACCACTTGACGGGCAAGGTATTTTCATTTGCAATCACGATAACCAGCTACGTAACTCAATGATCAGGTCAGACAATAAATTTACAATGAGGCTGTTTACAGGATTTGTAAATCTGTAAAATGTGTATGGTTACTGTTTCAAATACATTTAAAAATTTTAATTACTAAATAAAGCAGTGCATTAGCGTCGCACCCGAAATTACGTGTTCATACTTGTGAGCGACAATGCTAACAGACAATGGAAATCGACAGTATCACTTCCCGAAAGTCTGAGAGTCCTGTGTCGAGCTTACTGGGGGTATATGTATCAGTTCAGAGTTGCGTATGTGAATTAGTGCTAATGAACGGAAGTGGCTGATACTAGACTTTTCCTGGATGCAGTGGAATGAAAACAATTAGGCACTTTCACAGAATTCCACTTAAGCAGCATGCATACACCAATGGAGATTAACATGAAAGAGGCGACAAGTTGTGTACAACATACACTGAGCCTTTGTCCTCTTTTCAAGGGGCGTAATGCTGACACTGTGCTCTGAAAAGAGACAGAATTGGATGCACTTGTTTTTCACAAGTGGTGAGCACATTTCCTATTATGCAGTGCAATTAGTATTTGCTTGATGGTTGTTGTAAGGATTAACCATCTAGCTAGTTGGCTTGGTAACCGATGGCGTGCATGTGACTTTTTTCATATCAGGTTCAAGTCGTCGTCAACTCATGACATGAAATATTTGAACACATTACACCCAATGTGTCATCCATATACAGTAGGCTAGGCTTCACAAACAATAGGCTACGCAAATTAAAAATGAGCAGCCAAGTGATGCTTCAAATGTCAGACCTGCAGGGTGTGATTTTTATGTAAAATGTTCTTATTAATGTAGATCTTAATCCTATAATTGCTAATGCCTGGATCAGTGGCTTTTGGCATATGGCTGGTTCAGCTCTCTTGGCTTGAAGCAGTAGACCACATCCCTCAAGAAACCATAAAGAAACTTCAAACTCTGGACCGACAATATAAAAGTATCTCAGAAAAACAAGGCGTAAAAGACAGCTAATCTTTTATTATTGACTACAGTTTACTACTGTGTATATTTCACGTGTTTATTTTTGTTGTTGTTTTTTTTTTCTTCATTTTAAACTGTTGCAATTCTGGCTACAGGCCACTGAGACTGAGTGGCGAAATCAGGGTTTGAAGGCTACTACTGTACTTGGAAAAATAGATATGGCACTTAGTGCAATAACCAGCCATAGCTTTGGATGCAGTACCAGTGTTGGCCATCATATAGCAAATTTGCACAGTTGATTTGTCTGACTAAACCAGTTCCGGCTCAAGTAGAGTGAGAAAGACGCTATTGTGCAAAAACTGCATTAACTAAGGGCATGATAGTCTAGTGGTCTGGGTGTTGGACTCCCAGGCCCAGAGTGGACTACCAGTAAGCATAAGCATACTTTATCAAGACGCCTAAACCCAACCTTTAATACACATAAGTATACTCATTGTACCCTGCTTTAAATAAAAAGTGTCTGCTAAATGACCTAATTGTATTGTAATTGTAAGAACCAATCAAAATAGCTCACACATGCTCATAATGACCCAAAGTGTGGGACCATTGATTGCATTGCTCTGCTCAGAATGTGCATCACCATATCTCTTGGTCCCTGCATGGAGTAGAGACAGAATAAAATATATAAATAATGAAGAAGTCTGATCAAGCTCCCAGCTCCCGCCATGTTCCTGTTTAGAGTTGCACATACATACGCACCTCCCCACAACAAACGCCGGAGCAGTGTGTGACTCACTCTGGTGTGAAAGCACAGTTGAGAGAGGTGGGTGGATGACATCACAGTAGACTGCAGAACAAGTACCATGGAGTTGGAAGCTATTCAAACACACACACACATAAATATAGACACACGTACACATGCACAGAGGAATGTCAGCCGTCCATCTTCCCATCATTAATCACACTGCCCGCCCCAATCACTCACACACACAATCAGAGTTGATGATGATGATGATGATGATGCTTCTCTTCACTCAATACTACAGCTTCCAACAAGCATGCCTTCTCTGTTCTCTGTTTAATGTCTTTTAGTACCCAACCCCTCCCCACCCCGAACTGAATACTATTTAATGGTAGGACCTATTAGCAAGGATCTGCATATGGCCTATATGCAGGCTCATGTACTGTAAATAATGTAGTTGTATTAGACCTACATAGGTCGTAACTCAAATCTGGAAAATACAAGTCATATATATATCAGCATAGCACAGCACAGTGTCATCTTTTTAATGTCATTTTAAGGGCTGTTTCACCTGAAGATGTTTGTGAGTCTGCAGTTTACTTCAGTGTCATGGAGAACTTCTTGAAGTAATCCTGGCTGCTTGGTCTCCCAAACAGTACGGAGTTATGGAGATTGCTGAACTTCTGCTGCAGCAGAACTTCCCACTTCAGATCCACCTTCAGTCCCGACAGAACGTAGCAAAAACGCGGTGGTGCATTGAACACCCCATTGTGTTATACACTGTTACAAGGGCTTTAGTTGCATCCATTGTGCACACTGCCTAATAGGGAAATATATATATATATATATATATATATATATATATATATATATATGGTGCTGATGATTGGGAATACTTCGCACACACCCACCAAATGAGGGAGAACATACTTCAAAGCCCAAAACATCAATGCAGTATGATGCATTGATACATGGCCTATGCACAAGAAACACGTTTTTGGTGTCTGGTGAAATGTTTGTTCCTCAGTCTCAGGCATTTCTTTTTTTATCTTGTGTTTTAGCTCTTTATGTAGGCCTAACACCATTTCTATTTAGTGTTGTTAAGTCTTATTTTGTTGATTTTCTTGGGCCAGCTAAGCTCTTCCTCACCTTGATATATGCATTTTGTGCTCGTATCTCTTATTTTCAGAATCTGCCTAAGCAGGCGCAACATCCTGTGTTTTCACATGTTCCACTTTATTGTGCACATCAGACAAACAGTTTCTTGTTTTTGAACAAATTGCAAATGCTTTGGCACTATCATGCAAATGGTTATGTACAATTATTAACAACCTTCAATTTGTACATCACCACATGATGGCGGTTTGACCTCTTTCATCTTGCTGTCCTTAAGTATTAGGGTATTGCTCTCCTCAAGCTGCCGTTACGTTATATGCAAGAAGCTCAGGTCCTCTCTAGCTTAACAGTAACATCATTTATTTGCATCCTCTCTCTTTCCAGCTATGTTTGAAGAGATAGAGTTAGCTTCTCCAGGTTTTTAATTTTTTCTCCAGCACGTTTCTTAGCTGTATGTAGATGTTTGTATGGCCTTTGTGGGGGCTATTGTGGGAATTTGTGTGTGTGTGTGTGTGTGTGTGTGTGTGTGTGCGTGTGCATGTGTGTGTGTGTGTGTGAGAGAGTGAATTGAAATCACACAAGTACAGATCACTTATGTCTTGTTAATTTATGTGAAATGGCTGTTTGGGTGTTTTACTGTAGATAATCACTGGCTACAGTATGATGTCCTGAAGTCTGAGACAGCCAAGCTCTAAATGCTCTTATGGTCAAAGTGTAGAATATTAGGTTATTAGAGATAGAGGAAAATTATATGAAGAGTAAGTTTAAAGCTAATTTAAAAATACTATTAAAGTAGAAATAAAAATATATATAACACAAAATATGGTATTTCTAATATGCTGGTCTGTGCAATCTAAAAGGGTTACATTGTATCTCTATGGTGAATTCCAAGCACGATGTGGGGAAATAAGAGGAAATACTACTATATGCCTGGCAGGCATATAGTAGTCTGACAGCCCGACAGCTTCATGTCCACGTGGAATGTGTGACAGACAGGCTTCTTGCCTCACCAATACAGAATGAATGCACATTCGGACTAGAATTAGATTTTTTGTCAAACTAAAATCAGAACGTGTTCAATGGTTTTATTTTTTTTGTTGTGCACTATTGTCAGGTGCATTCTGTCCTTACACATATAGTCAAATAGACTAGAGCACAACATCCCTCCCTTACATACACACACATAAAACAGAAGCATATAGGAGGAAATAAGACAGATCCATCAACACAAACTGGATGAAGTGTAGGCTATGTGCATTTTAATGCAGATACAAATAATAAGAATGAGAGATACTGTATATATATATATATATATATAATGTCAAAATATTGATGAGGTTATTATTTCAGTTATGGCTGATAAAACTGCTCAGGATTGTGTGTGTGCAAACTAAATACACAAGTATAGACATCTCCCATATTCCCGTGTTTGGTGGTTTTGTCCATTGTAGAGGGACAACTGACACCTTCCTTATGATTCATTTTTATATAATAAATATACTCCACCAAAAAGAAGTGCATTTAACCATTCACAAAGCTGTGTTTGTGGTCATAGTCTTTAAAATGGCAAAGCCCATTCAATTTAAACAATATCATATAGAACTTGACTTAGCTTTATTTCATTATTGTGAAATGGCCAGATAAGGCTTTTCATGAACACAATATTAAGAGTGTAACGCATCTACAGTATAGAGGAGGGCTATGTAGGCTATATTATTACTATATTTTGCTTGCACTGCTTGCTCTGAAATGTGATGTGGCATCTATTTAAAGTCTTGGTTTCTTGTTTGCTATGGCAAACAGTGGTTGTATAATGTATTTTTCAAGTAGTCTACATTTTTGAAGGAAAGGCACAATCATGTATTATAATCACATACTGACATTTCCTCATTTACCACAATTGTGTGTGTGCGTGTATGCGCGTGCGTGTGTGGGCAGTAGCTTTATCTTATGTGAATGTGTGGGTACAAGTTGGGTTGTGTTTCTGTATTAGTGTTCATGTGTCACTCAGACCAACGATAGATACTGTCAGATTTGTCGACCATGACATCAGGACAACAGCTCCAGATGAATATTCATCATATGCTAATTTCAACAGGCTAAATTCACAACATAGTTTAGCCTATGGAGAAAAACAAAAACATAGTTGTTATGTAACTGGACCTGCTTTAAATTGAATAACTAAAACGGCAAGGCGTCAAACCACGAGGATTATGTTATCTGCTTTTAACGGATGTAATGATCATAGGCACTAAACAATCCAATTTGAGATTTGAATGCCATCTAATAGGCTACCTGTAGTAGACTATATCAAAGATAGCCTACAGATATCATCTAGTGACGAAGCCACGTGTATTAAATGCCATCTAGTGAAGAAGCCAGGCATTACAATCATTTTGCTATTGCCCGTTGCGCAAACAAACATTACAGAATTTCTCAATCTTAACAGTTGCAACCCAGCGTGTACATTTCTCAAAACAAACTGTACAAAGAGCCAAACACAACCGGCAAAAGCTCGTAACTTGCTCAAAATCCTTAATCTAGCTCTCAAATGCAAATTTTTACGTCAATTAACATGTCATTCCCATCAGAATGTCAAGTCCGTGTCATTGTTGACAAACACGATACTCAGTTGTGTCAAAATGCAGTCTGTTCTGATGTAGCCTGACACTATGGGTACATTTTTATGGCAATTACAATATTGAAAATGCTCAAGGCTGCACTCTTTCTGTATGGAATTTTGACATTTCAAAAGTACAAAGTCACACATTGCTTTATGTGACATTAGACAGGATTCACGTCTGCTTTTACAGAACTGTACTTTTGGTCTGGCAACAAACTATAGTGTCATTGTGATTCATAAAGAAATCACACAAAACTATTTCATCGCACAAAAGAAAAGACAGTTTTTCTCATTCGCTTTGGCAAAAGTTTTGACACAATTTTACTGTAATGTACTGTAACACTTGCAAACCAGCTTGTTCATTTCTTGAAACTATTCGTACAAACATAACACAATTACAGTACTGTATCTGCAAAAGCTCTTAACTACAGTAAACAAATGTCCTTAGTCTATCACTCAAAAGTACATTTGTACATTGAACATGTCATTGCCATAAGAATTCCTTGTGAAGTCCTTGTGTCATTGTCTCCCAACAAGCTAGTCAAATTGCATGCATATTCTCAATATACATTAACAGTGAATTTTCTAATGTGACCTATAGGCTAACAATTTTATGACAATGATCTAAAATGCACAAGACTGCTATATATATATATATATATATATATATATATACACACACACAACAAATTATAGCTCATTCAACACTTTTGCATGTAGTGGCTTAAACAATGAAGTAATGCCTAGTCAACTTGGGGTATAAAACTAATCCACACAGCTCTAGTACAATATATTTTGATAAACATGCCATAAGACATTGATAATATAGGAAACAGCACACAATTATACATAACCATTTGCATGAACGTGCCAAAGCATTTGCAATTTGTTCAAAAACAAGGATAAACTGTTTGTATGATGTGCACAAGTGACTTGATGGAGGTTGAACAAGTAGTTTTGAGAATTTCAATTCTGATCTGAGAAATGTACCAAAGCGACTGAGAAAATACTGTAATATAGGCCACTCTGTAGCCTAAACAACTTTTACTTTTGATTTGATAAGGATTTCTTTTACCTACAAATCTGTGGGAAAATATATCTTATTGATTATAAGAAAGAAAAAAACACGTGCTCAACTGTTATCTGCTAAGTATTTACTCAAACATCTTACATCTCTCCCTTTGAAGAATAACGTTCCATACACATTTCACAAGAAACCAAGAATGTTAATCAAAACACCAATAGTTTTTGTATCTTGAGCATAGTTCAGAAAGGTAGACAGTCAATGCAACATATTTTAATTTTACTTGCACACTTGCTTTAAAATGAATGATACTATTTTGCAACACAAAATGTAGGCAAATATACCTTTGTGGTAGGCTAACCTGTAGTTTAATGTCTCAAACAGGCAACTGTGGTCAACTGGTACAACGGTCAGTTAAACTTCACTGAAGTTGCAATAAATAAAAGGAAAGGAGACAGGGATTGCATGCAATTATCTCAATCGTCCCTTTTAACATCTGTAAATATTTCAAATGGCATAAGGCCAAAAACTAAACAAGTGAAAACGAACAGTGACCTATACAGAAAATACTGGCAATGCTGCCGTTGTACACTCTATGCCAAATACATTATAGGCTACATTCTTGTAGTTTGCTCACGATTCTAACCCTAAGCTTTAAAAAGAAAACTAAAAGGCCTACGTATTACCTACGTACGCCTACTAAGCGCGTTTTTCCTGTTAAATCTATTCAAGTCATTTTTGTATAAAAAGAAAAATATATACAAAAGTAATTCTTTCACACTGCTACAGGACAATTGTATATTTTTGTGTAAGATTATTTATAATAACAACTAGTAATACAAATATGAGTAAAATGTTCCATGTTGCATACCTGACTTCTTGTATGAATTGCAAGAAAATAAAAATGTCTGCATATGATTCTGGCCCTGTCATACAGTATAGCCAGTGGCAGTTGACCTGCAGCACTCAACAGCTCTGGTTCCTGCTCTGCTGTTGTATGCGGCACCCTCTTGTGGCAAAACATAAGACCACATCTAATCCTAATGTATACAATATGATGTATATCAAAAAGCTAATGCATAAGGGTAACTCAATTATAAATAAAGAAAGGTAGATTGTCAACAAACCTGACAATCACGTAATTGGGTTTCAAGAGAAATGCCTTTCATCAACATCAGACACATTATTACATTTGTATTAAAACAAAGCATTAAGAAAAGTGGTGGATAAATCCAAACCAATTGTATTACGCCCACGCCAATTTATAAAGGAAAAAACCTTCAGGTATTTCTGAACCTATATCAATCCTATTTTCTAGACATTGTATTTCAGTCTAGCTAGGTGTATGTTAACTGTAAGCTTGTAGTGAATTAGCAGATAATGAGTCCATCTCAAATAAACCGTAAATCAGTTCAACAAAACAGTGTGTCTGACTCAACATATCCCATAGACAAAAGCATCGGACAACTAGGAAAGCTACACACTTTCCTTCTGATATGACACACTGTGTGGAAAAAGTGCTTTTCAAGCAATACATTTTATTGAGGTTTCCATTCAAATTCTCCCAAATTCTCTTACTTCTCTTCTCCCTACAGATCTGATATGCCTGCACTACTCTCTCCATTCAGCCACAAACAATAGTTTTTCAAACACAAATGGCATGATAGGGCAGAAAGTTTGTGTTTTTTGAACACTATAACAACAGAGTCTAGCTTTTGTTATTGTAGCCAAAATTCCAAGTCAAAACTATTTCCATTATTGTGCCAACGTAAGAGGGAGGCAAATGTTGATATTAAGAATGTCAAGGCTCAACACCAGCAGCCCTTTTGTCCGTCAGGCATCCTGTTGTCACAGATACCCTCCTCTTCCTCGAGGGCGGCCAGGTTGAGCTCGTCAGTGATGGATGCCCGCAGAAGGTCCAGATCCCTCTTGTTGGCAGCAAGCACCTGCTCGGCCAATCGCGTGAAAGACTGTGCGGAGTACACGGCCGGTACATAACTGTTATGAGAATAAGGTCAAGTAGCAGAGAGACCAGAGCGATGAATCCTTACCTCTGTGATATTTTGGTTGGTAAAGGCACTTGTCTCGTAGAAGTCCATTCCATACGCCTTGGCCAGCTGTAAGACAGGTAGAAACTGACAAATCACGTGCGGTGGATTTATTTGAAGTGCACACATTGGTACCGCACGTGTCCAATACCAGGAATTTGGAACAGAGTTCAAAGCCCAGTAGCTGGGCTAACAGCTTTTTGAGTGCCTGAGCCACGACATTTTCATAATAGCAGCTCTTCATAGCGGCAGCTGTATGTTTCACCTGAACTCAACGCAACCACCCATAATGGAACAAACAAATGCCACATTAACAGAGCCAACACAGAGCCCACAAGAGTCCCTGTGGTCCTGTTGGTGGGTGAGACGGTTCAGTCTACTATACAACCCACCTTGTCGCCCTGCTCCGTGGCCACCTGTCTCTTGTCCCCCTCATCGGATTTGTTCCCCACCAGAATCTTCTGCACCTTCTCTGGAGCATACTGAAAAAGATCGTACTCATTAAGTGTACAAAAATAAAGAACGAGAAGGTTAAAATGAAGAACCAGAGACGAAGTGAAATGAATTGACATTGAGGAATATGCTTATGCCCTACCTGTTCCTTAAGGTGCTCTATAAAATATCTTATATAATATCTGATATATTAATAACTAAACATTGATATAGCAGCGATTATTATCTATGTAAAGATATAGTGGTCCTAATTAGGTCCTGAGCAGAGAATAACATCAAACTCCCTCCATGTGTGTTGTAATACTAGCTACAGGTTCCTCTGTTCTTTGATTTCATTGCCGGACCGGTTGTACATGCATGTTAGCGCTTGTGTGTTGTCCGCATAGTACAGTATTTGTTTTGGTCTGAGATGCTTGTGCGCTTAGTGACATCTAGTGGCAGAAGGGCATTTAGAGCCAAATTTATACATTTAATTGTGCTTTGGATAAAAGTCAAAAGTCACTTTGGATGAAAGTGTCTGCTAAATTACCTAATTGTAACTGAATCTGATAAACATGTAGGTACTGTATGGGAAATAAGCTTGAAGCCTGATAAATATATGTATTGTTTGTGATGCAGTAGCCTACATAACAAAGAATCTCTGCTTGCATGGCATTCTCCACCGATTTGCCATGTTTTCAAGGAACCAGTTTCTGGCTGACACACTCACTGACAAGTGGCCTTGTACAGTGCTTTCTGCTAAACGGTTAACATGTACAGTACACAGTTAATAAAGGTCTCTGCTAACAGGTTAACATGTACAGTACAGTACACAGTGTTAACAAAGCTTTATGCTAACAGGTTAATGAAAGAGGCCCCAGATCTCTGCACTCACCTCGTCTACATCGCTGGCCCACTTCATAATGTGTTGGAAGGACCGTTCACTGGTGATGTCATACACTAGAAAGATTCCCTGAGAAAGAGAGACAGTTGTCTGTAGCAATCAGACCTTGACGGGTACTTTTATTTTGCCCTGACTCATCTCTCAAGTGAGAACAGCTGATTATTCTAAAGAGCAGTACTTTACACCCATCACTTCTTGAAACTAGAAATATACGTGCTGGGCAGCAGCTTTAATAACTAACAGCAGCAAACCAATCCATCCAATGCAGCAGAGGTCTAGTCTAGAATTCTGAAATGTTATTCAGAAGTTTGAAAGCAGCAGGAAGCAAATTCTAAAACAAAATTTCAACAATGAGCTGTAGCAGAAATCAAACAAACAATCGAGGAATGTATATTTAACGGTAAAGTCAGCAATTCTAAGATAAACTTCTTGTCATGCGAACATCTCCACAGGATAGCTGCCTATTCATAGTGCATGCTGAATGAATAATCTGGTCTTTGTAAAAAGGAGCATAAACAAAGTGGTGCTTACCGCACCACATTACAATATCCTAGCTTTGCAAATGCTTTTCCAATGTGTGGGGTGGAGCTTCTGAGGAGCTCAGCACTCTATGGCATTGAAGTAAGAACTGCTTTTGCTTTGACTGAGTCAAAAGAATGACTGACTATACCTTTAACGCTACAGTAATACATTAAAAACAGCTAGTCTCCATGGAGCAATGGGTCTCCATATTCTCTCTAGTGGACCAACCAATGTTGAATTAATGAATGGCAATATCAGAACAGGGCATGATAAAGATGCTAAGATATGATTGTTGGTGCCACGCATGGTGGTTACATGTCAGAAACAGCTGCCCTTTATTTAAAATATACTGCGGCCTAGAGTTTACAGAGAATGGTGAGATACATTTTGTGCGTAAAAACACGCTACTGTAAAGAAAGAGGTCAGTGAAGGACGGGCCTTTTAGCCTGAGGTCCCTAATGGTCAGAGGCCCCTGGGCCCAGGCCCACTGTGCCCGGTCCATAGTGCAGCCCTGATCAACGATGAACAGCAGTAAACCGGCCTAGCAACGTAGTGTGGTCCAACTCAATACCTGTGCTCGTCTGTAGTACTGCTTAGTAATGGTCTGGTAGCGCTCCTGGCCCGCAGTGTCCCTAACGGAAACACACACAAACAATGCATTTTAAAACCATATGATAATCACCTATAGGAGTGGATAAACCCTTATTAAAGAACGGGTATAGAACAAGGATGGAGTCACAGGGTTTTAACAACACAGCAATTGTTATTCAGGATTTAGGATGAAATGCAGCAAGCTTCCCACAAAGGAGTTTCCTGCAGCCTCACCATATCTGTATCCGCACTTTGATTCCATCTATTACCAGTGTCTTCATTTTGAAGTCAACTCCTGTAAGAGCAAAAATAGCAGGCTGAAGAAATCCACATGATGATATAACATTAACACAAGATGGCTGTCGTCATCAGTCACTTCATTTGATTAACTGGCAGCAAAAATTCTATAATATGTTGTATATTCTAAATGAAATGCAATGTATGTGTGCAATTCCCAATCCAAAGAGTATTTGACTGGGACAAAAAGGGACACTCCTAGTTCATTTATTTTGAAACAGAGACTGCAATTCCCTCCCCTAAAGTCTGAGTCTGCCTGGCGCTAATCTCTACCCTTCCCCAACCTTACAAAGTTCTTCTGCTTCTATTGCCACATACATACTTCATATGTAATCACTGAGCCAGAGGGGTGCTATAACACAATTGATTAGTGCACATGTAGATCTCTGAGTTGTTCCCCTTTTGCATCCAGAGTAACTAAAAGATTACCTAAAAAAGATATACACTACCGTTCAAAAGTTTGGGGTCACTTAGAAATTTCCTAATTTTTGAAAGAAAAGCACAGTTTTCTTC
>JAODTR010003350.1:0-34475 GCA_025399935.1 Amblyopsis rosae
TACATATACACACATACACATATATACATACACATATATACATATATATACACATACATATACATACACACATACACATATATACATACACATATATACATATATATACACTCATATATATATACACATACATACACACACATATATATATACACATATACACACACAATACACATATACACACACACAATATATATATATATATATATATATATATATATACACACACACACACACACACACATATATATCATCAGTTAAACTAAAACTATATTTGTAGCCAGATAGGCTAATAAAAACATTAAAACCAAACAACCTATTCCAACAACATGGTGCAGGAAAATATTTTTTTTTTCCTCCACAGTGACGTTTCATTGTTTCTTAATTTGACAAACAAATTTAGCAGACAGTGAACAATAAACTACAGGATTAAAATATTTAGTGAAATTTGTTTTGATCCTGTTGATCAGCAGACCCGTAATTACAGACTAAAGGTATATAAATAATGGACGAATGGGCACAGGCTATTCTGACTTTATGAATGCTTCAAAAGGTGGGAGTCACCACTTAATTGTCCATCTTTAACCATTATAAATATGAATGGATTACCAGTAGGCTCAAATTGGAGCTCATAGTTTTAGAAAAATGTATAGAACATTTTACAGAGCTAATGTGTAGGTAGCATGTGATACTTGCGAGCCTCCGGATCTGAACCATAGTGATCTCTGGTTATTAATGTGATCATAACTATTCATCTCAGGGCATGAAGTGCACAGGTTGAGTGCAGAAGGAAACATGTATTAAGTTCTGATTCACCACGCATACAGCTTCAGCACAAACTGAACTCTCTTTCTCCGCCTCTTTACTCATCTGCCACACATGTCCATAATGTCAAAGCTTCAACCATTTATACGCGCGATCTAAGCAGCTTAGAAGTAGTTCAAGCAAATGACCTGATGGGCAGATGTTTTATAGGCTACATCCAATTAACTTCCATTACAAAAAAACAGACTCAAATTGAGTGTAAAAAGTGTAGCCACCCCCGGGCCAGTAAATAGGACTCAGCGTTTATGATTGTGATGTGTTTAACCCTTCAACTATAGGTTCAAAGAATCTTTGCTTTTATATACTGTAAAGGTTTTGCAATAATGTATCCATGGCCAGATGAAATAACCACCATTACCTGTAAGAGGTAGAAGAGATACTGGTAGGCCTCCAGTTTGAGTCTCTTCTCCTTGCTCAGGGCCTTCAGACCTCCTCTCTGCTTGTTCATCATCATCAGGTTCGACAGCTGACCCTTGTTCTTCTTGGTCAGCTTGTTGCTGTGGGAAACCACCTCCTGCAGGGTGATCTTGTTCTTGACCAGTAGGCCGATCTTGATGTCCATGAGGTTCAGGTCGTTCTCCAGCTGCTGGTTGGAGCGGATGTTGGTGACCACCTCCTCGCGCAGCCTCATGAGGTCCAGCTCCTCCTGGAAGTCCTGGTCGCTGTGGTCCAGCAGGTGAACAAACTTCCTCACGACCGCCATCGGGGGGTTGTCGGCGTTAACTAAGGGGAGGAACGGCACACAGCGACCGCCATGACGGCGATGTGGTGGATGCAAACATTCAGCCTCCGGAGATGATATTACAAACAGTATAATAGGTATTTCAGCAGATACATATCTATTACGAGGATTACACTATAAGGTACGCTCCTCTATGAGTTTGGAGTCTGTGAGCCTTGGGGCTCAAATCTGAATTACATAAACAGTGTAGTTTTGGTTTGAAGCTCTCCCCCACACCCGACTGCTGAGTAGTTTCCATCCCCCTCTACTCCCCCCCACACATCATTGGCTCGCACCTTCACTAACCCTCCCCTCTACAGCCATGCACCAACTGTGCACGGCCTCACGTAAGCACAAACAATGCTTCAGTAGCGCCATAATCCCACTACTCACTGAGTGTCTTGTAGTCATCTCTGGCCTTGTTGGCTCTAATGAAAGCCTGGATCTTCACCACATCATTGATCTACAGCAGCGGCACACAGCAACAACAACTCACACAGCTGATCAATTTCCCCATGTTCCCAATGCCAAAGGGAGCTATCCTTAAGTCAGACGGTAAATTACTCCACACATTTTACAAAGACCTAAATGAGTGCGTGAGCAGTTCGCACCCATCAACCTTTAAAGGTGGGTCAAAGGAGATTCATTCTCAGACAGTAGGATTTATAGCCGTAATTATGTAGCGCACACACACAATTTAAACAATCTATTATTAATGTTCTATATGTATAATTTAAAGTTATCACATGGTTCAAATAAGTTAAACAACACTGAGGGTTGCATGCTTGTCTTCAATAATGTATTAGACAATGTTAGGGTCTACTGCACAGTACTTACATGATCTTCAAAGTACTTTAGACGGTCTTTATATTTCTTGCGAGCTTGGTGCATCCGAACCATCGCTTGGATCTGAGGAGAGAAAAAAGGGGAAGGAAAAAAAATTATAATTACTGTAAACTTCAAGTATGAACAGCCTGAATATATGAGGTATATTTGGCCTAACCACTATGTTACCTTGACAGCATCATCGCTATGGTCCTTCAGATACTGCTTGCGCTTGCTGAAGTTCTTCTTCTGCTGGTAGCCCTTCCAGCATGCCTGAAAAGGGTCATCGGGGGAGGGGCACGGGGGGAGATCCAATACGAGCATGTTTACTTTTTTTTCCCCTCAATTACCCTTTCATCCAATAATTAGGAGCAATAATGCCTTTGCGGTGATGGATGGGGGTCCATCATACCTGTATGGTTGTAACAGCTGGCTCCTGGGACTGTAGGAAGCTGACCCTCTCCTTTAGGCCTTTCCTCACCATGTAACCACGGCAACGAGCTTGCAGTTTAGTGATCAGACTCTCATTGGCCAGCCACAGCTGCTCTCGATTGTAGGCACTGGTTACCCCGGAGACCACAGACTAATAAGAGACAATAAAAAATAAAATGAAAAACGCCCGGGGATTAAACTTGGTGCTCAAAACGCCACCCGGAGGCAAAGCCACATCAGTGCATGGAGTACCCTGCACAGCAGTGAGTACCCCTTGTTCTGACGTCTTGGTTTCTATTGAAAAATGCTGAGCGATTTTAAACTAAGGTATTGTTGTTCAATGCAATTGTTGTGTGTAACTTTTTTTATATCCTTTTTATGTCGGGGCTCAGCTGTAAAAATAAAAATAAAGACCTTGGTCTCAGACTGACACTCTGGCACGTATAAATAAAGGACATAAAAACACCTGTATGTCGTCCTTGTCGAGCTGCGTGTTGTTCTGCAGGAAGCCCTCGGGCTCCACCCAAGTGCCTTCTCTGGTCGTCATGTTGTAGTAGTAGTTGTGGCCTCCCTTCACCCAGTGTTTCATCCACTCGCTGCCATTGTCGCCTGCACAGCGAGAACACCGCTGAGTGTTATCGAGCGACTGCAGCTGCCTCTGATGTGCATCCGATGTGCTATATATGCGTGTGTGTTTCGCTGTAACTAACTAGTTAGGTTTATATTTGAGATGTTATGTACCCTATGGCAGTGGTTCTAAAACTGGGGGTTGGGACGCCCACGGGGGGGTCGCGAGACACAGAGGAGGCGTTCACAAGATTATTTACATAAATTTAATAATTTTAAATGATTAAAATGGCATTATTTAGCAGTAATCGTTAGTAGTGCAGTATATATATTACTTTAATGTATTCTGCTACTAGCCTGTATTAAAATACTATCAAATAATAATACGGCTGCAATTCTTCTACCACCTCTGGGGATAGCGGGGGCTCTGGCACTGTTATTTAGGGGGGTCGTGAGCTGAAAAGCCCTACAGCACTGCCAACGGTAAACAGAAATGGTACAGATGTTTTCTGTTAAACCGTATTCTAATCTAAATCATTGAGCCGTTGTTCACCAGTCCTCCTCTCTCACCCTCCTTCCTCTTCTCGTCTTTCATCTGGGCCAGGTCGTCCTGGTAGGTCTGGGCACACTCAGACGTGAGGCCGTACAGGCCGGCCCCAGGGGCGCGCAGAGCCGCCAGGGTCTGAGCCGAGTCCCTGCTGTCCACCGCCTCGTTCACCGCCTGGATCGCCTGGGAGACTGGAGAGAGGGCGGGAAGCTTATGAATCGGGGGGGGGGGGGCAGAGGTGCGCTCAAAAGAAGTCGATCCCAAGCCCCGCCCCTTTTCACCCACTGTCCTCCAATAACAGTTGAGCATGTTTGGAACCTGACAGAAACTGTGCGTTTTCCTGTTATAGCCTTTTATGCTGTTTTGTTCAACCCAGTTACAGTAACTAAGGGAGGCGGGGCTTGGGATGGGTCAATTGGTAAATTGCTTTTCCGTTTGCTTCGAGTACGCCGCAAACGTTTGCGGACACAAGTGCAGCGGCATATTCTAAGGTTTAGAGTGACACAGGTCAACCAGCTCCAATCAGTTATGTTATGAGATCTTAAAGTGTTATGTCTTGACAGAGTGTGTCCAGGCGCCAGGCCTTCAAGGATGTCTATGACGTGATGACGTACGTGCACGCACGTGATAACGGGTGTGTGAGCAAAGGAGGGGGCAGTTCTCGGACACACATCGACGCTGGACAAAATGTTCAAAACAAGCTAGCGGGTGGGGTGGGGGCATGGGGGGGGGGGCAGGTCAGAGGGAGGGATTGGTGGACAGAGGAGGTCAGAGTGGCCGAGAACAGTCCGTGGGTGTTGGATAACCTATCATAGGGAGGGGTGTGTGGCATCCCCAATGTCAACACAAGTCAATACATGCGAGTACGGTTGTTTCCTTACATTGCAAGGCCTCCTGGGTGTCCTTGTTTGACACGAGTATAGCATCCTGGATTTCATCCAGCCACAGGACAGCAGAGGGGTCCTGGGTCTCCTGGAAAGACGGGGAAAATACACAGGGGAAATACATGAACGAATAAACAGGTAATTCCTAGCAGAGATGCACGAACGGACATGGCCACTTGAGAGCACCATCCCACCTCTACATTGCTGCCAGCCTAGTGTTTCTCTATTTTATCTTCAAAATAAAATAAATAAGAAATTTACTCAAATAAAACCAGCCTGTTTTTCATAATAAACGGAACCATTATGAAACATTTTAAATGGAATATAATTCAGTAAATTAACTAATCTATTTAAATTCAAACCATGTTCTCACATTATCTTGATTCCAATGTTAAAACAGGAAGTTCAACCACATCAGCACAAGTTTCACACAATGCTTACATAACCAAAAATTAGCTGCACCATAAACTGATGTTTGTTATTTATAGATGGTATATAGATGTCGTTGTTTATTACCTCATAAACAAAACAAACAAAGAGCGCAAATGTACTACAGTATGTGGTAAAGTAATTAATAACTCCATGCAGATATTCTTGACATTTTTGCATGGTGTGTGTGCGTGTAATCTTCTCCACACACACACACAACAAATTTGATTTGAGGCCCAACCGCTTTGCCCCATCCCTTCTGGTTGTGCTCTAGTGTAGTTGAAGGGGGGCTGGGGGTGTTGTGGAGGTAGTGGGGACTGATACATGATCTGAAGGTGTGGTCTCTTGTAGGACAGGCAGCTATCTTCTAGTGGTAAGACAAGCTGGTTCTTTACAGTAAACAAAGCCTAATGAGCATTTGTATGCAGGCAGTTGCCATAATATCTTATATTTGCAGCAGATGAGTCATTCCTGCTGGTGGGAGGCGCTTACTCGGGTGTGGTGCCAGAAGAGGCCTTAGCTTGCTTTATTTCAACGTACTTCAGACACGTCAAAATAGCGGAAGCGAAAGCAGAAGGGCTTATTAGTAAATCGTGTCCGATTTACAGCCGCTTCTCAGAGGAAGTTTTCTCCCTGTCTCAATTCATGTGCATGGTTTTATTTAAAAAATAAGTTACAAAGAGATATAAACTATTAAAAGGAGGCAGCCAAACATACTATTAGTAAAGTGTGCACTTACATACACACATTAAAACAGCCATGAGCAAAGTGATCATTAGCACCTGAAGTTTTTCTACTGAACGTTACCCAGCCCAATGTCTGAATATATAGCTGATTGGTTTAGAAATGCATAGACGGTGATGCAACACCACTAAATACTACATTAAAAACTACAGTGACATATTTCCTCCTCCACACCCAGCAAGTCACATTACAGTATCCGTTAGGTTCACCTCATATGAGAACTTCCCAGTCCAATGCGGTTGCCGACTCCTGTTCTGACAGGGAGCAAATAAGAGATCATCGGCCCTTTGAAATTCAGCAGGAAGTTAGCACTCTTCTAACTACTTCCTCTGTCTTCACCAGGCCATCTCACACAAAGATCTCCAAGCAGAAGATAATGTGTAATATGTGTGTGTGTCTGTGTCTGCACGTGCGTGTGTATGCGTGCAGCAGTTTGCCAAAGCTCCGCAAATGAAGAGCCTGGCTTAGGATAATCAAATTGACCAAACCGGTGTAGGTTTCTGCCCTTGTATGGAAATACATGTCCGCACAGTTATTCTCTACGCCTGTGAATCCACAAGGGAAAATGCTTTTTCGCAAGCTCCCGTTCTAAAAGAAGGGAAATGAGCTAGTCAAAACATGCTCATTACAAGTAACTTATGTAGGTGGATATTCAGAAACAGTGAAGGCAGTAACTATGATTATATAGCCTACTTATTTTATCTCCATTACACGCATAAGACCAAACAGAGGCCCAGAAATACAAATTCTGTGGGAGTTGTTATAATAACAGCAAATACATCTTTAAACATGTTCTAAGTGAGCGCTGATAGTTCTCACACCCTTGACTTGAGTAATGGACGTGTGCAATACTACAAAACAGCTAGGCTCCACCACAGATTTACAGATGTGGCAAAACCAAAGCCATTGTGTAACTTGAACTAACCAGCAAATCATTTCAGTGTCCCTTCTGACGGAGAGACAACCCTAAAATGTTGATACACCTGTGACATAATTCGCAAAACCCCTGTATAGGCACGTACGTACAAAACTACAACACCCTCCTCCCCTCACCAAGTCATGATAGCACAGGCAAATGAGAGAGAGAGAGAAGGTACTGTAGAAGTGTATTACCGGTAGTCGCTTTAGAAAGAAACTCACAGCATAGCTTTCCTCAAAGTGACAATATGGCACTGGTTTAAAACACTCTAGAGAAGCAATTTTCGTAATTAATTGGTTCTAACAGGGACAGATAGTGCTGAAAGTGACACGGAAAAAAATAATATTAACTGCGTGAGAAAAATAGCACATGTTCATACGCAAACAGGAAATGAGCGGGGGTCAAGCACAGACACGGGGGAGAGAATTACCTCATATGCTAGTCTTCTACATTCTATATTAGCCACCATGGCCAACATATGACTGCATCCTACAGTGTCTACAATTTCTCATTAGCATCAACCAAATAGTCTCAAATTGTGTGAGTCTCACAAGGTATTGTGGGAAATTTAGCTGTCAATGTAACCCAATGACGCTTTTATACAACAACCTCCAAAACCCCGTTAATACACAAATCGCCATGTTAATGAAAGTTAAAACATATACAAACAACTTAAAAATTCGCATGTAACTGTCACAAAGCATTGTTTGCATAGATAAACGTAGATTTGCATTGTATGCCAGTCACCACCTCTGGCATAGGACAACACAAATCCAACAATCTCGAAGCACATATGTATTCTTCCATGCTGTCAAATGTAAACCACCGTAAATATTGTTGGTCATCCAATATGACTAATATCAATGCACAGACGCAAAACCAACAAATAAATGTTTCCAAAATAATTTCTCATACAGTACATAAAAACTACAAACACTTTGCTGGGTCAACCGTCCGTCCGGACCATTTGTTAATCTGGTAATGCTTCCATGGTAACACTGGAACAACAATTGTGCTAATGAGCTCCTGATGAAAGGTAATTTGATAGAACGTTGACGTAGAACAGCTGAGCAGTGCTGCATCTCTGACAAAGCACTGGACACAAACAGACCAAAGTGGCTTGTTATTATAGTACACTGTGGTACTTATCGGGTGGGATCCAGCCCCGTGCTCAGTGAAGCCTAGCCAGGGGGTGCCAATGCATTGGATAGGAGGGGAACTGATGAATGGACCCACATTGCAAATATGAAGCCCTAATACAGGCATAACAACATACACGGGGAATGAAGTGGAATACGAAAAATGATTAACATCATCTAGTCAGGTCTGAGGTATACAAATAACGGCAAACATTTGCAAACTGCTTTGAGTTTGCCACGAATGTTTGCAATCATGCAAACTGTCTGAGCTGGGGGAGTGGCTCTCTGCAAACACATGTTTATCGACTCCCATCCACTTTTACTTCCGTGGATATTTGTGCCGCAGAGGCACGTGCAATAGTGGGTTGGTTCAACCTACCGCTTGCCGTAGTCGCTATTGTCGCCGGTAGACTGAATGCCACTTAAGGGTTCCAGTTTAAAGCTACACATTTGGAACGTTTACACCAAATTGCAATGTTCAAAGCAAACGCGTTTGCCACGAATGCTCGCCTCAGTTTCGTGAATTTGAATGCACCTTTGGTAAGATCCTGCTGATGTTTTAAGCTCCAAGATTTGTTCTTCTCTGCATATCAGTCTGGAAGCTCTCTATTCTGTTACTTGTCCACAGAGGTGGTCTAATCGTTAGCAGCTAATTAGACCACCTTTAATTACATTACAACAACAAACATTTGACGATTGAACCACCGTCAACCAATCAGAGCAAATCCCCAAGTGGCATGATTACCACACGCCTGGACTCTGATTGGGCGATGGTTCTGTAACCGGCTGACAAATGTATGGCTCTGAATTGAGTTTCCAGGCTGATAGCAACAAAGCAAAGCTAACGGAAGAGGTGGCGCTTGCAGAACCAACATTGTTTGTCACACACAGTATGAGCAAATTTAAAGGTGGTGTCAGATCCCTTGAACACCACAGGGTGCTCCCTCAGATGCTCCGCCTCCACATTAGAAACACCAGATTTCTTTTCAGCACGCACAAAGAACGGGCAGCTAGCAGACCGTGAGTAGATATTCTCAGAATTTGACAAAAAGTTGAATTAGTGTGCGTGTGTCTTACATGGGCCTTCTCCCGGCGAGCCTCCAGCAGCTTGTCAAAATAGTGTTGGGCCACAGGGGGGTCCACCTCGGTCAGCTTGGCTGAGGGGTGCTCTAGTGCTGCCAGGGTCTTCAGGGGATCCCCGCCATCCAAGGCCTCGTTGATCTGACCGATGGCTGCAATACCTGCAGGCCACACAAGCACACACAAACCACACATTAACAAATGATCGTGTTGACTCATGTGTGCGTGTGTGTGTGTGTGTGCACGTGTACAGGGCTGGGAATGGGAACTTCCTTGATTTTTATGGGTATATGGGGGATGGGTAGGCAGCAGGCTTTGGGTTTCATATTGGGTGAATTCAAACTGTAATTTCTGTGTGTGTGTGTGTGTGTGTGTGGTTTCCCTACGTTCATGCTCCTCCTGCACAGCCAGGTTGACCTGGTCGATACAGGCTTGGATGTCATTCCAGGTCAGGAAGTCACAGCCCTCCTCTCTGGACGCCGCCTTCAGATGCATCAGCTCATCCATATATCTGAAGAGCACACACAGACCAGGTTATTCACCACACCAGCCCAACAGAACGGGAACCGCGAACGGCTACCGTGAAGAAATGTACCCTGTAACCCTGTATTGTGGCTAGGCATGGGATGATAAAGTTCACGTCACGATTGACTGACCAAAATGATTGGGATTGAAAAACTCCAGAAATTTCCAGATAAACACTTTCTTACATTTTGTTAATAAACAACTATTTGTCTTGCATCCCAGGAAACATACTCCGTCTTTTGCGTGCGTGCGTGTATTTTGTTTTGTGCAAGCCACGCCATCAACCATGGCGATTGACTACAACGATGCAGGCTGATAAATACATTTGTAAAATCAATCAATTTGACTGTCCACGTGAGCAGCTTTTCCAAGTCACTTGTGAAGATATTCCAGCTGTTCTGAGGACATTCATGAATATCCCGAAAATGGAAATTCACAACAATAAAATCATCTCGTCGTGCGTGCGCACCTCTGGGCGTATTCATTCTCCACATTGCTGAGTCCAGTGACGGAGCTCGACAGCTGTTTCCAGAGGGAGGCTCTGTCGCCGACGTCCATCGCCGCGTTCATCAGCACCACGGATGACAGCATTTCCACGGCAACCATCAACTCCGGGTGCAACAGGGTGCCCTACGAGACGAGGGCATGAGGCACATTCGTGTTCACGTGTCAAAGTCACCGCTAAACTTCGCTGGATGCAATACACTGTGGCTGCGATACACATTAGAGTCCGCCAGTATATTTGATGCATTTGATGACAGGACAAAGTTCACATGAAGCTTAAGCACTTTCCAGAACTGAAGGCAGCAAATACATCTTCAGAGTAACTGTATTTTTCTGAAGGCAGCAATGGACAGGACATCCCAGAATATTGTACTATACAATAGTGCAATAATTAGCACTAATATCTATAATATCTATTTTTATATTGTTTGTTAGCTTATATGCTGTGTCAGGTTTGCTGGTTATTGTGATGAAGTAGCTGCAATTAGCTTGGCCTGTTATAATACCTCCGGGCTTTGCTGTTGCAGGCTAGCTAGCTCTCGCTGGTAGAGGTCAGCAGCTGCAGGATACACCTCCGGCAGCTGGGCCTCAGGGTTCATCAGCTCCTGTACAGTCATCTCTGGCACGCCTGCCCTGATGGCAGCGTTGATACGCTCCACTGCCTGCAGCACTACACGCACACACACACACCATAGAGAAATACGCTAACAATAGCTAGCAGTGATGGTGTACGCCAAGATACAATTGGGTAAAAAGGTGAAACGAGTGTTGCGGTGGAGTTCGAGTGCCTACTCTTCAGGTAGGCTTCTGCGTTCTCATTGGCCACGTCCACGCCACACTGTAACTCGTCCTTGGTCAGAGCTTCTCCTGGAAAGGTCTGGGGGGCGGGCACAACAAGAACTGGTTAAGCTTGTACGTGCAATAACACGTATTCTTCACGCAAGCTTAACGATAAAGACATTATAGCGGTGTGGTGGACATGTTTTTATTGATTGGACACAAAAGGAAAACCGTCAACATGATCGTACCTGTTCTTTTCTTTCTCGGTCTGCTTGGAGCTGTTTGAGGTACCAGCCTTTGTTCTGGGCCTGGAGGTTCTTTACGCCCATGGCCTTCAGTGCGTTAAACAGCTTGTCCTCATCGCCGGCCAGCAACGCCTCCTCGGCTGCATTCAGCGCATTGGTCACTGCGAAGACGAGAGGTGTGTGAGTTCACATTTCAATTTGAAAGTTTTGAAGTGTGTTCGCCAAGAACTATAGTGGCTCCTTAGACAATCTGTGTAAATAGTTAACTGGACTGCATTTATAAAGCGATTTTCGATCCTTCCGGCCACTCAAAGCGCTGTATTGTCTCAAATTCGCCCATTCACACACATTCATATATATGCACTGATGGTGATGGCTTTGTTCATTTATTCTGTAAATTTTTCTAAAACTATGATCTTCAAAGTAGTCTACTACTGGTAATTAATTCAGATGTATCAGTAGGCTATAGTAGGCTAAATGACAGAGAAACAGCAAGAAGACTCGCTCCCTATCTTTGAATAAACATTAATAATCAGAATGTGCATTCCTCCGTTATATATATATATATATATATATATATATATAATAATGGCCGGTTGAATATATTGAGTAAATAGAAGCCTGGGCTATTATTTGCAGTTTTACGGTACTTGCATCATCACCACAGATACTCCAGTGTGTGTGTGTGTGTGTAAAGGTGACTTACAGTTGACCTTGTTGACATTGCCCTGGATCTCAGCCTGAGTGAGCAGCTCATCATAGATGTCTGTCTCACCCTCAGCATTCTCTACGAGCTACAGCAGGAGCACAGAAACACACCCATGAGGGTCAGCAGCCTAGACCTGATGCTGTACCTCAATGTAAATCCACATGATGAAAAAACTGTTGGGTTTACAGTTCCTAGCAGGACCAGAGGTTTATTTTCATCACTCACGCAGCAGCATGTGCATTTATATTGAGGCCAGGAGAAAAATGGTTGAGGGGTCTGACGCATGTTGAACAGTGTCTTAGTGCAACAATGTTGAAATGAAGCGTATGAAAGGCATGACCCTGCATTCGCACGAAGGACACAGAGCGACCGGCTGCCATTCATTTTCAATTAGAGTCAGCAATTTCACGGCGACTAAAGCTCTGTTTTATGCAAATATTGAGCAACACAGCTAGCAATGGAGGGAAAGGCAGCGTGACACGAATTGCTGAAACAAATGATCCAACCACAAGCCAGGAACCGCAATTAAGCAACAAGCGCCGTCTTTTGTCACCCATAAGGAATGTTTATCAAGCATTCAGCTGTGCCTGGTGTGTGAGGGAGCAGCGTCGGCTCCGTACCCGCTTGCGGGAGTTGGACACCTTCCGCCCCTTGGCCTGGTACAGCATGTCGTGGTAGTGCTGGGCGGAGCCGGCGACCAGCTGGTCCAGCATGGCATTGGGGTTCTGCATGGCAGCCAGCGTGGCTTCTGGCACGCCCTGGTCGATGGCCTCGTTGATGGCTATCACCGCAGCGTGTACTGGAGGGGGGGGGGGGGGGGCAGAGAGCGGTGAGGAGCGTTTGGACATCTTTAATAATATAGCGATTATATAGTTTTGCTGGGCCTAGTGGGACCGGCCAAATAATATGGGCAAATGTCGCTGACTGCCTGACTGACTGACTGACCTTGTTAAACGGTGCATGCGCTACGGACCCATACCCTATGGTGTTTGTTTGCTCATGCCCTCTTTGGTTGTGTGTTATCTTTGTCATTCAACATAGAACACAGCGGTGTGCCGCGAGTCTCTCTTACGTGCCGCCTCGTCCACTGAAAGCTCATTGGCCAGGATCCCGCCAATCTTGCTGAAGGCGGGCATCTGGATTCCGTACTTCTCCAGCTCACTTTTCATGTTGTTGATCTCCTCCTCTGAAAGATGGGAGAGATATGGGGGAACGGACCCATGAACAGTTCTGTAAAAAGGTGTGGAGGGGGAGTGGGGGTGGGGGTGGGGGGGGTTGTTAACTATCACCCTGCCGGTTACTTAGACAGCACTGGGGTGGTACTGCGGGTAGACACAACTAGCTAGGACACAATCTATGACATTTGTGTGTGCTGTCTCGGGTTGTTTTCACTCCGTATGTCTTCACCCATAGCCTACAAGAAGTTCGGGGGGGGGGGGGGGGGCGATGAGCTGTAGATGGGGGCTGGGTCAGGAAAAACACGCTCCTGGCTCCTGTGCGATAATCTGATCCCCGGGTCTGGGAGGGAAACTCAACGGACAGGAAAAGCTCTCACAATTACTAATGAATTTCACATTGCTCGTCCCTGCCAGCTGCCCGCCAGAACCCCTCCCCTCCCCTCCCGGTCTCTACCGCCCTCCGCCTCCGGAGACCAGACCAAAACAAACCGTTTCATTTCATGTTAACTCTGGAGACATGGCCACATTTGGAACATTCTGGACACAACGCGAGATAACCAGAAGCTGCCTGTTATAGGCTGGTGTTGTTCACACTCACCTGTAAAGTCAACCTTGCCATACAGGTCTTGGATCTGGGGTGCCAGGCCGAGTTTGAACAAGTACAAACTACAGAGGAAAGAGTAAGACATGTTAACCACATAAAAAGAAGGAAGCATATAAGAAAGAACAGGAAAAGGGGGAGGGGATAAATTGTCAAAAGGCCAGGAAGGGACATTGAAGATAAAAAATAAAGAAAAAGAGAGCCATTTGCGCTGCCTTGGGCTGACTGCCATTGTAAACGACAAGGTATCGACAGCACAATGGGTTTTATGTGGCGAACACGAGTTTATAAATATACTGTACAGTACTTTGTTTGGGCAGTATTCTGGCATATGTGACCCACCTGGGAACATGTGGCCAGAACAGCCACACTGCAAAAAATGCAAATATATTAGTTATGAGCTTACTAATGCTTAGAACAAGCAAAACTGGCTGCTAGTGCAGTAACTGAAATTCACTTGATAAAATGTCTTAAATTAAGCGCACATTTACTTAAATTAAGTCACTAGATAAGCCATTTATATTAGAAACAAGTCCAACTATATTTTAAATCTAAAAACAAGATTATCACACTAAGTTAGATATAGTTATAGCAGTGCAGCCAGAATGATGTCTGGGGCATACACACAAATACAGACCCTGCCTACCCTGTTACCTACCCTGTTAACCCCCCACCCCCCTGCAGTCCACCGCCTCTGTATTGCTTCTTAACTTCCTGACTGCCAAGAGTAGATTTACAGCTTCAGGTCTGTGCGTCCATTTTACATGTAGTGGAATGCTCCATTAAAAACAAGCTGCTCCACAGTGTGGCAGTTGGTTCACCACGCAGTGCTGAATGCCTCACCACTGGGAGAAAATACACTCGTCTTCTTCACCTCTCAAGTGTTAGAATACATTAAACACGCTCAGATGCAAGGAACTACAGTATATGGATACTATACTGCGTACAGTACACACACGCTTTACGAGGTGCTTGGATCACACGGTTAAGGTGATAAAAAAAAGGGGGAATTTCTGTCATTTCTAGACAAAGAAAACACCACCCGCCCATGCCAAATATCTGTTCTGTGACCTCAAAGCTTCTCCTTCAGTTTGTTTATTTAGGTAATTAGTAAAGGGATTGTGTGTTTGATGTACATTAGCATAGAGCAAAACAATAAATGATTACCTGAGAGCATGTATGCAGTAGATACAGCGTGGCATGTTCTTTCTGTCGTAGATGTCCGTGGTTTCGGGGTAAAATATCTGAAAGACAATATACAGTATATACAGCAAGTCTATTGGGGCAACGCGTTTCCCATGATTTGTACCTTTAGCATGCCTCAACAAGGTTAGCAACAGTAGGTGTGGTATTTGGGATAACAGGCTAATCATGGGTTTACACAATAGGCAATCCACATCCCACAGACACACTACTGAAGCTGTAGGTAGGAAATGGACTGCATTTATATAGCACTGTTCCAACCTTTTGCTCACTCAAAGAGCTGTACAGGATAGCCTCACATTCACCCATTCACACGCACATTCATACTCCGAAGGTGATGGCTGCTGTGCAAGGAGCCACCTGACCACCGGGAGCAGTTACGGTTAGGTGTTTCGCTCAGAGACATCTCAACACTAGGTGAGAAGTTCGAACCAGCGACTTCTGGATCACCCGTCACCCCGCTCTACTAGGAGTGTAAAAAAAAAAAAAAAAAAAAAAAAAAAAAAAAACGATACACCTGAGTATCGCGTTATTTCAGTTCGCGATACTGTATCGACTCTAGATCACCATCGAAAAAATTTTCATTTTTACTTTATTTGTAAAAAAGATTATGTACAAAATACATTAAAAAAAATATTTAAAAAAAAAGAGGAAAGATGCTCGTTACCAGATTTATCTTAAAGCTAATTTCCATCTGAAGTCCCTGAGCAAGTTTACATAAGTGTTTGTTATTTTTGGCAGCAGCGCCACACATTAGCATTGCTATGACTGTTTTCCACAAATTAGAAAGCACAACATATTGCCTTGCTTACAGTATCGCATAGTGGCCCCTGTATCGTATCGCCAGATACTTGCAAATACCCTACGCTCTACCTACTGTGCCACTGTCTCCCCAAAAAAGTAAAGTAAATTATAAAATGGTCTGTATGTCCCTTCTCTCTTTTTTCATAAGAAAATTTTTTAATTTTTTTTTATTTTATTTATTTATATTTCTAGCCATGCTTACCTTTGGTAGACCCTTCTCTGTCATGGCATTGAGCCACTGGATTACATTGTCTGTGTGTCTGAAATGAAGACCAGTTGCCTAGTAGATAGAAGCAACACAGATGGATAAATGATTCACACCTGACAGAATACATCCAGTCACTGAGAATGAGAATTAATTGGCTCCCACGGGTTAACTCAGGAAAACATATTGTTGACTTACGCACGTAAATTTAAGAACATCTCAAACTAATAAAATAGTGTAAAACACTCCACTTTGCAATTTTAGCATGAGAGAATACAAGACCAAACCTGCTATTAATAAAAACGGCATTCTATTTTTGTGTGGAACAAATAATCACATTAAAGCGACTAAAGACATTTTGACATCACTCTGTGGAGTGTTTCTGTTCATCAGGCTCTCCTAAGCTATGCTAATGTAATGGAAGTATTAACCTTGTAGCGTGTCTGCTCGCGGTCGTAGATCTTCTTGAGCGAGACGGTGTGTGGGGCGAAGAAGTTGCCCAGCTTGGCCAGATAGACACCATTCCTTAGCCCCTCCTCAAGCTCTGTGGTGGGGGGCAGCTCCTCGTCCAAACAGGCCTCCATCCATCTGTAAAGAACAGAGGAGCGTTCATAATCACAGAACATTCACAAATATTCACGAACACGAGTCCAACAGATTTCCATTTGTGGGAGGAGCTGTGGCACATGCGATAACTCCCTGCCCATATGGGCCTTAGTGCCTTGAGAGACCGGAGTTCGAATCCAGCCTGCGGTCATCTCCCAAATCCTTCCCAAAAACTCTATTCCACTTTCCTGTGTCTCTCTACTGTCCTGTGAAATAAAAAAACGGTTTTCCAATTTTCAGATTTCACCGCGAATGTTTGCAAACACATGCAAAAAGTCTGAGGAGGTAATTTTTGGCGAGTCCACATGGATGCTGGACGAAGCGTAACAGTTTATATTGAATAACGTTTAAATGCTCAAATTTTAAGTTCAAAGAAAAAGCATTTGCCAAGAATGTTCGCCTCAGTTTGCCAAATCTGAACACACGTCAGACCCACACCAGCAACTGTAAAGCATATCAGAATAAATGATATCAGGCATAATCCTACATTTGCTAAAATTCTGGACAGTACACAAGTACAGTAATCATTCACACATTCACAAATCTATCCCAATTTAAAGTTCTGTGTTGTAACTACTATTTTGCCTGACTTGTGCCCCACCAAATTTTAAGATAAAAATGGCATACTAGCATAAAAGCAGGGCCAGTCATTCTCGGGAACACTTGCTAACTTTAACTTCAAGCTCAAATCGAAACAATATCCCTCTGCGCAACACGTTGAAAAACATTGTTTGAAGCAAAGTGTCGTACTCTGGTAGTACTACGACTCTGTTGTTGTGGTGGCGGTGTTCGCCACTTAGTTTGCGTTTCTATTTACGAAGCCAGGGCGGTGTAGAAGCATCTGCTTATTTTTTCAACACGCAAAGATTATGGTAAAATACCGAAATGTGAGATATTTGGTGAATTTGACAAAAAAAACAAGACCACAAAAGAAAACAAAACACCAACGGTTGCTTTGTTAACCTGGAGTTCCGAGCATACCTAGAGTGTGACATTTCATTTCTCTGAGATCATAATGTAGGGACACATTCCAGCGGTGTACAGCATGTGTACCTTGGACCACAAATTAGAAATACTGTGAACCCATACTGGGGATGTGCCTGGTGGTGTGGATTCTGCCATCTCTGTATAATCATCACCACCCTCCAGTAACCAGGGCGACGACACATCACAACTTTAGTTAATTTGTTTAACTCCAATTATAGAACTGATGATTATCTATTCATTAGCTGATCCATTGTAATGTGCTCTGTGAATACAACACCTGCGAGTGTGAACATTTACCATGACCATGAGGCCTTTCACATTCCTAGAGCAGAGACGGTGAGGTCAAATATGCCCTTTGGAGGGAGATAAACATACTCCCACTTCCCTCAACTGTTGTTAAGACACCATCAACATGAACTATATTGCTAGATTTGCGGGGGGGAAGCCATCTTTCCTCCTGTTGACACAGCAACACCCACAGAATTTCTCCTTGCAGTGCCGTGGTCCGGCTAACCGCCAGCTGAAACAACTCTCCGGCCAGGAAGCCGTGACATTTGGGTCTGCAGACACAGGCGTCTTTTATTCCGGCCAGGGCCCGTACAGGCCGACGAGAAACAACCCCTTCCTTTCACTACACGCTGGAGAAGTGAAAGGCTCCATACTAATGGCCCTTTTATCAGAGTTACTACACACACACACCCTTCCCCAGCGCAAACAAGGACGCACCCTCCACTTAACCAGTAACTACCACAGCTATGAATGGGATTGGACAGCGCAGACAGTCTACTGAATTCCAACAGCATACTGTACATTGAAAGCAGCCGAGACACGTCCCAAATTGTGAACATGACACAAAGCGGGCTAAGATTAGAACATGGCCACAAAGAAGACTGTCTAGTTTGTAATCTCCATTCCAGACAGACATGAATTTACAGAGCAGGTATGCACTATGCAGTGACAGAAGTGAGCAAAGATACATTAAAAGAAAGTAGAATTACAGCATAAGCCTGCATTTGTAATAGCAACATAGCATATACAGCTCTCCGAAAACAGGGTAAGGTGTCTCTGGATGAGTTACGGAAGTGATGACGTCATCAAATGACGCCATGTCTGTCCCGAGACAGACCGTGAAGCTGAACAGAAGATAGTCAGGCAGCTAACCTCAAGATAGAAGTTAAGCGTCTCCTGTGGTTTTCTCATGGCTTCTGCGGAACTATGTGAAAAAGGGGACATGAAACGGCACTGATATCTAGTAACCGTACAGGCATCGAAGGAAGCTGAATCACATCCTGTGTGGTGACAGGAAGTGATTCCAGAGGTCAGAGATCACCCTCATAGGAAGCGGCATGTTGCATAGCAGCTCTCTATCCAGGAAGACATAGAGACACCTCTTTGTGTCTCAGGTCTACTGTATCATGTACATCCTTCCCCTATCAGATGTCTATTTTGGTGGAGTGAAATGTTTAGACTTTAAAATTGAGCAGCCTTTGTTCACTGAAGAAGAGTGATATTTTAGAGGGGCCAAAAAGATAATGTTTCATGTACATAGGAAGGGAATCTGGGAATAAAAATTCCCCAGATCTAACCACACAGTTCTTATACACAGAGCTACCTCTCTTAGGTAGAAATAGAAAAAGGACGTGTTTTTGAAATATTAAAACGCACTAAAAGGATCCTCTTTGGGCTTAATTTAATCCCATCCATTATGGAGATCAGTGGGGTTGGTTATTTATTCAAGCGGCCTTGCGGTCAAGGACTCCACAGTCAGAGGCCACCTGCCATTAAGTGACTACTGCATTTGACCACTAATTGACCGATCCCAAGCCCTTTTCACATGTCCTCCAATGACAGTCGAGCATTTTTCGTCAAATCTGTCAACTGTCCATTTTCCTGTAATAGCTTTCTATGCCGCATTGTCCAACCTAGTTACAGTAACTAAGTTGGACAAAAGAAAGGGGCGGGGCTTAGGATCGGTCAATTACCCCACTGTCCGGTCCCCGCTTCACTTTGCCTTACTCTCTGAAGTAGTATTCCCCATCGCCAAGGTCCCCTTCTGTTCCTAGACTCATTGCTCCATTAGTCTTCTATGTGACAGAGTGTCATATTGTAAAAGCAAACAGACATCAACCCACGCAGAGATAGGAACAGGTTGCCAGCGCCTCTGAACAGTGTCCTGTGTTGTACTTGGCACGAGAGCGAGCGAGTGAGCAAGCGTGTGTCAGGGAGAGGCTGGCAAAGGATGTGTGCTTATGAAGGGAAAGGCAAATGTGCGGTGTGCCTTATCTAGCCTGTACAACGTCAAGATACAGACGGCGCTCTTTAACTCACTCCAACTTTCCCCATCTCGGTCTCTTCATGCCCTGCCACAACAACAACAACCACCGTCAGTTGGACATTAGGCTGGAGTCTGACTGAAGCAGGAGTCTTGAGAAACAGGGAGTAATCATGTGTTGCAAGAAGAAAAGGGTGGGAAATACCGTACGCCAAAAACGGACTATTAAACCAATTTATATACTGAACTATCATAACACGGAAGTGGATACAATTGCGTAAGGATGGGGAGGAGGATGGAGAGGGGGGTGGACCAAATTGTCCATTACACGCTCTGGTGGAACACCGAAATCTTGCTCCAACATTTACTCTGTCACACGCGATCCTGACAACAGCTGAGCTGACACCCACCAGAACAAGATAATGTGTGTTCATGTATTCGCACACACACAGTTAGAGTTACATTGCAAGTGGTTTAAATTACCAAGGGATATTTGCCACCCCACTTCCCCTGTAGAAGAGACACTCACTCACCCTGTGGGGGTTTCATTAAGAGTCTTATTCATCATGTCCCACCAGACCTGGCCAGCCCTGGGCTTAGGCTATGACCATTATTACAGTCTCCAGTTAAGTAGCCGGGGAGTACAAACGCCATCAGAGTGCGGAAACAGCAGCAAAGCAAACCAAGAATGCCAGAGGATGAATCCACTGTATCCCCAGCGAGGAGGTAGTTAGATTAGGTTTATGTACAGTTTTTGGCAACCGCATCAGCTGGTCCTCCGCCGTAACTCTCTTTTATTGGACATTTTCAAACACACACAGCTTTTCCCGAACAGAGAATAAGTGCAACCCTAAGCAAGGGATGTTTCCCCCCACCAACAATAGAAATCACTACTGAACTTTAATCTAGGAACAGGCTTACCGTGTCATTTATAATGTATGTTTTTTTTATTTAGTCTTGTATTTTCTTGGATGCAAAGCCTGTAATAAATGTTTTGACTGATTCATTGATTAATTCGTTTATCCTCGTCTGTGGACCTGGACCTCTGACTGTACTCGCGACTCATGTACACTCCGGAAGAGTTTTAGACTCGTATGTCATGCATGGCCAGGTGAGACAGGGCAAGAGAAGAAGCTAGTGGTGATGAAGCAGCACCCCTTCCTCCTCCTCCTCTTCCTCCTCCTCACACAGTATTCCCTCAGACAGTAGTAACCTGTTTGGGCTTCATCTGCAGTCCCCTGGTAACCAAAGCTACTCTCGCACAGTGGGCCATCAGCAAAGACCAAGCCTCTGGAACCAGTTCAGGTAAACAAATTGAATGATTTGTCATCTTGACCATAGCTTTTAAAATGTCATTTTCATATAAATACTTTAGCCCTAAATCAAAGACCACTTAATATTCTCTTGCTCACACACACACACACCCATCTGTGACCACTGCACCAGTTGCTGTTTTGACTATTTCCATTGTTATTTTTTATTTATGTGGAAATATCTTATCAAAGTACCAATAAAAAGCTTGCAAAGTTGCCGTATTGGGGCTTACATAATACTCATTGCAGCAGCAACAGCAGCTATACACAAGAGGTTCTGGAAATGTTTCTTTGCAAACAGGATATTACTAGCAATACAGGCCAGCTCTGTAAAAGGGAACTACCCCACTCCTTGGTTAAGATGATTGAGCAAGCAACCTGAACTTCTGTAAAGATGTAAAAAAATACAAAAATACAAAATAAAAAAGTAAGTCTCAATTACTGTTGCTTACAGCACTTGTCATCAGCTGTGGTACAACATACAACATCAGTATAATCACCTCATCTCACAGACAGGGTGCAAACCAGGCTTAAAGTCTAAATGTCCCATGTGAAAGGTGTGGGTGCTCGGATTACTGTACACGAAGACAATCCACTGGCGTGACATAAATGAGAAGACATTTTTCTCCCCGTCGATGATGCAACTCGGCAACCATGCAAGGCGTTCTATACAAAAAACAACTCTCCCCTAAAGCTAAATTCTGACTTGGTGTCACTCTCCCTTGGATTGAAGTGCTGGATAAGTCTCTTTGTCCCCTTCTCTCAAAAATAATGTAAATATTTTGTAAGATACACTTTTTGTCAAATTCACCAAATATGTTCTCGCATTTCGCTATCTTATCGTTCTCTACATGTGCTGAAAAAAAGTTACGCCAACGGAAGTTCAAAATTTTACAGTCACATGGTTCATGGAGAGGCAAAACCTACTATGGCAAAAAAAAAAAAAACTAATCGCAAAAAACTTAACTCAATAAATGCACCGATTTACATTTAAAATAGAATTTATAGGGAACCATTTTGAGTGAAAAAACAGTCCATTGGCGTGAACGGAGATGATGCGACTCTCTCTTTACATGGCTCTGACCCTGCCTATAATACACAGATCTAACTAGCATGGATTTCATGTTCCGGGCAACAAAAGCAGGCTGTCAGCCTGTCACTGTATTGCCATGACATCCACAGTCAATACAACAGCAGCCTGTTTAAATCTGTCCCCATGTTATGTGAAGTAAGACGATCCATAGTTTTCCCCACAAAGAACTCACTAAAAGCACACATTTGCTGTAACAGCATTCATCCATCCATCCTCATCTGCTTATCCGTAGCCGGGTCGCAGGGCCAGCAGCTCCAGCAGGGGACCCCAAACTTCTCTTTCCCGAGCCACATTATCCAGCTCTGACTGGAGAATCCAGAAGTGTTCCCAGGCCAGTGTGGAGTTATAATCTCTCCACCTAGTCCTGGGTATTCCCTAAGGCCTCCTCCCAGCTGGACGTGCCTGGAACACCTCCCTGGGAAAGCGCACAGGGGCCATCCTTACCAGATGCCCGTACCACCTCAACTGGCTCCTTTCAACGCGAAGAAGCATCGGCTCTACTCCGAGTTCCTCACGGATGGCCGAGCTTGTTATCTTATCTCTAAGGAAGATGACCCCCACCCTCCTGAGAAAACGAATTTCGGCCGCTTGTACCCGTGATCTTGTTCTTTTGGTCATGGCTTCATGACCATAGGTGAGAGTAGGAACCAAAATTGCCTGGATGATCGAGAGCATTGCCTTCTGGCTCAGAGTTGCAAAAATAGCTAGAAGAACCAGAGTATGATTTTGAAAAAAACACAACCCAAGAACCTCTGGAACCCGTTGGTCTGCCATTGTGAAGATAATGATACTGTAACATGCAAAGTAGATTCAGTCAATCATGGAAAAAGATCCATAATTGGTCAGAAATTTTCAAGTGCCATTTCACCCACTGAAAAATATGGATGTCTCTATGAGATGTCTAAGAAACGACACTATATTCATACCTCTTAAAAGTACACCTTTAAAAATAAGATGTAACTCAATGTCATTGGGCTTCAATGGATTCATTTATTTGGTTTTATCCATCAAAGTCCAGTTTTAATATATTAATCGATTTACTTTTTATTCTCTCGTGACATTCCTATGTGTACTGTATATCATGGTGTGTCAACCACTTTAAAATGCTTGTGTATGAAAAGTGTTATATAAATAAACACGTCTTGCCTTGCCTGTGCAATGCTGACTTTGTGATCATTTGGAAAATTATATCCACAATCCTGAAATGCCACCTGTCTGCTTTTCCACTCCAAGTAAACGGTAGAGCCGTTATGGAAATCTGTGTACCAGCCACCCAGAGACAAGAGCTGAATGCCACAAATAGCAGTCTGAAGGACATAACTAAAGTGCAACAGTCTGGTTGAAAAATCAATCCCCTTTCAGGAGGAGGGAACACTTTCTTTCTTTGAGAACTTTAGAAATGCTTCTAAACGGCATCAAATAGCTTGGCACCCCCACAATTGTAAATCCCCCACTTAAGCGTCTATCTATTCGTCACATCAACAATACTATTGGCTGAGCGCAGCCTAAATAGTGATCCTGAGATAATTATGACTCTTTACTCAAGAAGGCAAAATAGATAACAATATACAAGTTTAGACACACACTTTGCTGCTCTGCAGAGGGGGAAAACAAACAACTCCTACGTATGAGAGTGACGTTCACCTGCCATGGTCAATTAATTCACATGAGAACAACGCAGATGACATTCAATACAGAGTCCATGTGATGTGTACGCTGATAACACTGAAAACCATATGCAAGAGTACACAATGCTTTGCTTCCCCCAGACAATTTAAATATCAGTACATCTACACTGAATCTGAACTACCTGCATGTATGATTACATATAGCACACCGATTTGTATGGTAGTGTACATATACACAAATGTACAGATAAAAACACATGTATCGCACAGAAATCATGCTCTTCAGCATTCCTAGAAAGAGAAAGCAAAATACAAGAGTGATAAGGGAGTTAAAATAGACACAAACTGAAGGGAAGATCTAGGGAAATCTTCATTTGGGTCCTTTTTTGTGCCACAAACAGAACCACTGCGACTCAGCCTAAGCATCAGACATTAAAACTAGCACAGTATTAGCTAGTGGAAAAGCTGTCCATAGACAACCGGAGAAGGGTGAGGTAAGCCTTCTCAAAATTCAAATATGGTGTGTGAAAACACAGGCCTCAAACTCCATTTGATGGAATCATGGAAATAAGTATGATAGCACTTGGTTTGCATCCCAGGCAGTCAGGGAACACCAAGTACATGGTGATGTGCGCCGGTCCCTGTACTGCGAGACCTGTGCGTTAGTTTGTACGATGAGACGGTCGTTCACACAGGTACAGTCACGCACCCTGCTGTGCACCTGCCTGCGTGAAGAATTCTCATCATACCGGACATTCAGACACTTCACAGCCCGGGCAAATGCTTCCCAGGCCCAGGCGTTCACATGGAGCATTACCTGCCAGTGATAAGCTCTCTGTGTTCACCTGCTGCTGGGTAAACACAAACAGCGGTAGGTGACATTGTGGGGTGTCATTATGCCTTCAAGCGGCATGACAATTCAGAGGAGAAGACACCCGTGTCTCTCTCTCTCTCTCTCTCTCACACACACACACACACACACACACACGTCAATAAAGTATGCTATGAGTCACCACATGAAGCCTTACTATTATATTGACAGTCAGATAATACATAGTCCTGTTAAAAGACGTCGCCTCCATCCAAACAACATCCATGACAATGCTTCCAGTGGGTAGATTTGCCATGATGAGCATGAGCCCGAGCATGAGAAAGGCCAGAGGGCTATGGGCGTGAGGGGGGAGAGAGAGAGAGAGAGAGAGAGAGAGAGAGAGAGAGAGAGAGAGAGAGAACTACAGCCTTAAGCAACACAGCGAGAGACAATTAAAACGACTTCGCTTTTAATCTGAGGCTGACTCAAACAAACATTCAGGCAGGAACTTGTTACTATGACGACCACGGGTTACCATCGCAACTGCGCGATACCACAATCAACAGGGACCGGTTCACTTCCTGTGAAGAGTTCTTCCTCTTTTGAATACATCAGTACACACACACAGTAGGCCCAACATACAGTATTCTGGAACACACACACACACACGCGAAATAGGGGTGCACAATATATTTACTAAATAGCGTTATAGCAATATCATGTTCGCAATATCATATAGAAAATGTTGCAGAAACTATGCAATATTCCGTTTATTTTGTGGAGAGGTGGGTCCGTTGACTATGTGGCTTAGTTGTGTTTGATTTAAACAGAAAAGACAATTGTGTTTCTATTTATGCTTAAAAATATTTAGATTTTTAATTAATATCGATATCGCAGTTCTCATGATCAATATCGCAACATCACATTTTGTCAACATCGTGCAGCCCTGCACACACACACACACACACACACACACACACACACACACACACACACAAACACATGTACATACGTGTACACAAAGACACACACATGTAAATAAAGGTAGTGAATGCCGTTCAAATGGATTCTACACGTCAAGAGATAACAGCTAGCTAAAAACACTGTTTTTAGAAAAGACCTGTCCTCCCTCTCTCTCTCCCTCCCTTCCCCTCCCTCCCTCATGTGTACAGTTGCTCCTTGATCCAAAATGACAACGCAACGGGGACAAGTATGGGAGCCCTGTAGGGACATGAAGTGTGCAGTGGGGTTATGTAATACCAGCCAGAAGTGAGTTCCTAGCATCAAGGAACACCACAGTCATCACTGTGACGGCTGGCTCACAGCAGGTAATGAACCGGAGGTACTTTCCATGTAGTGCCACGTTCGCTCGACCGCGCTGAGCACGAAGCAAATCTTGCGTGCGGCGAGGGATCGAGAGTCAAAGCATTTGCATGCTTCCTCTATCCCCCCACCCCCCACCCCACACACACACACACACACACACACACACACACCTCCCCTCCATCTGCAGCCTGTCAGACAGCCAGATGTGCGCACGGCTCGTCGTTGGGGGAAGGAGGAAGTGGGGGAAGGTGGGGGGGGGGGGCCTCACCTTTTGGCCTCCTCTAGGTGACAGAGGTACTCGTAGGCCATGTTTTGCTGCCTTCTTTCATCCATCTCTTCAGCGGTGAGCCTGTCCACACCGTCCAGCACAGCTAGAAACATACACACACACACACACAGTCAACATCTGTAGGCAGCAACATAGCAGTCAATGCATATGCCCGAGGCAAATAGTGAAGCTCTCCTTGTAAGGTATTTAGAAGGGCTTGCCCTAATACAGTATAGTGCTGTCTAGTTTGAATATAGCTGTGTCCGCTATATTCCTTGGTACTGATATTTCAGGAGACAGGGGATACTGTAAATGTAGACCAGTTATTTGTTTAGGCTACATTAATTTCATTTAGCATTTGATTTTATCCATAGCACTTAAAATTGGTATTACACAGAGGAGGGAGGAGTTAAGCTGTGGCATCTTGCTCAAACGGGTGCTTACAGGTAGGCCAGGTCCTAGGCTCGAACCCACAACCTTCTAGCTGGAAGTCCAGCCAACACCCATATATCACTAGAAACTCTGCAGCCACTATGTCTTTTAATGAATTAAAGGGTACTTTATTAATGGACTAAATAAATCAATAGCTAGTGTGGAGTCTGGAGTGGACCTCAGGTAGATGTTCCCACAATACTTTGTTTAGTAGACCAGATCTCAGCTGCAATGCAGAAGGTTTTGGGATTTTTTTTCTTTCACAAATTATGGAGGGGGGGATGGGTACAGGAACGCGTTACAAAAGGGGCCTTTTTCCGAGAGCCGTTGACACATAGTATGAGTCAGACATTTAGTCGATGGGATCACAGGCACACCGCCGCCTGGAAACTCCTAGTATTAGGCCTACAACCATACGCATAATGACAAGTATCCTACAATAGTTGTTCCAGTTTTCCTCTTGAGCGAAATCCAGATAGGATAGTTTGGAGTTACAGCCATGTTACCAAACCGATTGGAAAAATGACACATTGGAAACAATGTTACTGTCAGCTGAACATAAAGTATGAATTAGACACAATATAGCTTTTAGCGTGTTAAATGTTTTTAATTTGTCGCAGTACTTAACAGGATTTTAAAGAAATGTTTTACATGTCTGAGTCTTAAGCTAAAGAACCCTATCTGCAACTACTTTTACGCGTGTTATGGATTTTCAGTATGTATAGACCTGCATAGCCCTATCCATTTTGCAATGAATGATGAAAACAACGCGGAAGTGCTTTGATTATGCCATGCTGTCAAAAATAAAACACCAGTTTCAAGTTAAAATAACTACAAATAAACGTGTAAACTCATTTTTCAGGAGTAGTGAACGATAACCGGCTACTAGTCTGAGGGAAGCCTTTCTTGATCGGCATCTCAAGGTGAGGAAATAATAAACTTACACCCATATCTCGGCCGTACCCCGTCGGTTTCGTCTGAAGTTGACATCCTCCCTTGAGAAATGTTACTCTCCCACTCCACGGTTATAGATTTATAAAAGTTCTGCAGCGTTTCAACAGCTGTGCTCAAAGTTGTCGTGGAAAAAAGTACATAGAATTGAAAGGACCCTTCGGCCCCTCGTTCTTTCTCTGCACAGCTTGAGTTATAACTTTTTCTTCTTCAAACCTCACTGGTGTCACTGGGTGTGTTCTTCTAAACCAAAGTAGGCGTATCAGGAAGCCTCTCGGCCATAGGTCTACCGTAGACTCTGCGCCATCTGCTGCCTAATCGATGAATTGCAGCTGATCTGTAGCGCACGTGTATCACCAGCTGTTTCTATGGTTAGTCAAGTTGTAGCTGTTTAGCTTCTATTCATTCATTCTATTACAATTGTAATGTAGGCCATTTCCATAGTCAATTACATGTATGTAATAGGCCAACAACATATCTTACATTATCCAAGTGTCATCGTTAGTCAACGCGGACAAAGGTCACTAACAATGTGAGCAGGAAATTGCAGTCGATTTAAAAAAACGTTCATCTTGTTTTATTTTTAATGATGGCACACGCGGGCAGACACCCTCGGAGGAACAGTGGGCTAAATCGTGTAAGCGTTATTATTCATCAGCATTCTCAAGCTTGAAGCAGATGCTTGCAACACTGATGTTCAATAATGTTGCTGCATATTTCCCCAGAGAAAATAGTGTCAGGACGTAATTCTTCATAGAATGAAAGCAAATAGAGCATTTAAAAATTTTAATTCTGTTGAAATAGGCCAATATATTTAACGAATCATTTAAAACGGGTTTCTTGTGTAGCCTGTATGACCCCCATAATAGCCGACTTGTTATTTTAAATAACAACCTAATTAGTGCGATTAATCACGCCCAAATAAGGCGCGGGGAGTGGGATCGGTTGGGGGGTATTTGGATAAAGTAGAAAAAAGACAGTCTTTCACTATATAGAATGTTCTGCAGCAAACCCCCACGGGCGGGGCTAGGACTTGATATAAAGCAGAGGGTCCCGGGTTAACGTAAGGTAGAACGACTGTGGACCTGCTGCGACCCACAAGTTCAACCCACCCGCATCTCTCTCTCTCTCTCCCTTCATCTCTCCATTGCTCTCCGTGACCTCCACCTTTTTGTCGTCGCCTGCACCGACCCCCTGTACGCCATGCACAGCCCAGGGATCATACGCGCGCTTCTGTGCGTCGGCCTGCTGAGTTTCATCTGTCGTGGAGAAGTATCGCAGGAAGTCTCGTCCGAGGACTTTGGAGAGGAACGATCTGACGCAGCTGCAGAAAAAGATCTAGTGAGTGTAGCCTGTATCCAATCATGGGGAGGTCACTTGTCTGTTGAGTTAATCAACAATACGACATGTCCATAGTTGTGCTTCTAACCTTATGATATGTTGTAAAATATTGTTTTTCAACGACTGTATAGATAGAGGCCATGGAGGCTCTCTTGGGGAGAATGCACAGTCGCCCGTCTTCAACTGAGAAGAGAGGAAGCATCCCGCTGGTATATCTTTCACTTTAACATTCCTCTGAATATTAGTTTATTCTCATATTGTAGGATAGGAAGCAGGTAATAATGCAACATTTAAAATAATCTTCAAAATCATTCTATAATTTAGCTTTCTTAATATAGTAATTACTAATTGTCAATGTAAATTAGGTCTGTAATTTGTCTTTAATTGAAGCCGTTCATTATTCCAAGAATTACGAGATAGGCTGATTACTCGTCTTTTGATAACAATCACATTTGAGTTACTTGTAATCAATGGCATGGGGGGGGACGTGCCCCCTCCCCAAATATGTATCCGTGAGGAAGAAATAAATGTAAATATTAAAATGTTTATTTTAAAGCGCAACAAAATGTGCTAGTCTCTTTCTGAAACAGACAGCTATTTCTGTCTTGTCTTAATGTCTGATTGGTAGAACAAGGTTAGTTTTCACCAACTTTAAACTGTCGGTCAGCCTAACCACTCAACTTTGGGTAAGGTGCCTATGTAGCCTAATAGTTCCATGTAAAAGGTTTGTGTAATGTCTTCATCAGCCTGCATGGGCTGGCTTGAGCCGCTTATGCCCTGAGGCTGTATAGCCTATTTAGACAATATTCACATAATGTGCCGATCATTTTCTGTTATAAAATAATTTTATAACTCATCAGAGATTTTTCTGGTTGTGTCACGTTCATTCGTCTGCTCCTTGGATAGACCCAATTCATTTAAGCCTATCAGCCACCATTTTTGTGATTGTAGGCTATAGCCTAATTGTCTATCTTGTGTCATGGCAGAATGTAGACATATTAAATGTCTGTGGCAAGTCTGTGAAAAAGGAAACACCAACTGACTAGGCCTATCAGCTGGTATAATGTCTGACTATATATAAGCACTTTGAGTTGCAGTTTTGTATGAAAAGTGCTATACAAATAACATACACACAGGCACAAATGGGTGCCTACAATTTTCACCAGATTTCACATTTCACCCCCCCCCCCCCCTCCCCTCCAATGTTGAAGTCACTTCTACACCCTTCCTTGTAATTAAGTTAATGAATGTGTTTACAGGCATATCAATACCATGGCTAAATTAACTGGAGAAAGGGCCTATACCCAGTAGTGCTATATCCTAAGACTTTAATTACTTAGAGGTATAGCCTATAGTCAGCTATTGCAAGCTAAATGTAAGATAATACACTTATTGTCACATTCAACAAATATCTCCTTGCATTTCGCTAGTTCGCTACTACCGTTATCTGTGCATGTCTGATACTTCTATTTTTTTATACTTCTATATTTACGGAGGCCTGGCTAATACCCTAATTGTCAAATTCAACAAATAATTCTTCACATTTCGCTAGTTCGCTATTATCGTTATCGGTGCATGTTGAAAAAACAATATAATACTTCAAAAAAAAAAGTTACTTCTATATTTATATAAATACAAACAAACATAAACAAAGTGGCGAACACCGCTCATATCAAAAAAGCGGTAGTAGTCTACATGCTTCACAATGCATTTCGACGTGTGAGGCCTCGCCACCGAGGACCGCGGAGCGATAATGTTTTGATTTTAGCTCAGTTAGTAAGAATGACTGACCCTGCCTTCAACACTATGATGTGAATATCATGCGTCTACTACACGCCTTATTTTCTCCACTCTTCTGTTCTCTCTCGCCCCCTAGTGCGGGATGGGTGAAAGGTGTGCCATGAAATTTGGACCACGCATCGGGAAGCTGTGTGACTGTGGCAGAGGTGCCAACTGCAACTCGTACCTTCTCAAGTGTATCTAGCCCCTTAACCATGTTTACAAGTGCAGCATATAGCCGTTTTGCAGTTGTCAAAACAACTCCTGTACATCCCTGTCTGTTCACAACTTCAAGAGGCCATGCAGCATCCACAAGCCACACCCATATATATGTATTATTTTCATTGTTCCTATTAGTCTTTAATGTTGTACTGTGTTTTATTATAATGCATTGTTATGGTTTTATCATTTGCTCCTCAAAGAGTATGGATTTCTACTGCTCACATGATTATGTTGCACGTAAATGTCTATTGTCAAATAAATATTTTCTTCCCCATTTTTGTTTTGAGTTTTGTCTATTACATATAGGTCATCGATGTGATTGACTTGGTGACACTGCAGTGCAAGGTTTTATCAGTAGATTATCATTCATTCTCATTCTCAAATATCATCATACTGTAAACTACAGAAGTCATGCAAATCTTGTTAGTCACTGAAAAGTAAAAACATGCATGTCTAGTATTGAGCATTTGTTTGGATCTTAAGAAAATATTCAAATTTTCTACTACAGTACATGTAAACAACAAACTCTTCTGTTTTGAGTCATCTATTTGTCTGGTCCCTAGTTGAACGCAAAATTAAAGAAATTCACATTGATTTGATCCTTTGGCAATCTTCTGAGGGAGCACCCATGGGCTCGAAGGAAGGAGTGTTTTTTTTGTTCAGATTGAGTTCAAATATCAACAATCCTTCTCCAGAAGAAAGATAATGAACACCTTCAAATGATTTATGGCTTTTCGCTTTTCACATATTAAGTTGGCAGCTATTAAATATTTACAAATAAACATCACAAGACTGTAGCATAGCATAGCACTTCTATTCATTTTGTTTAGCCAAAAGTTGAAATACAACATTGTCTTACTATCTACAATCTTACAAATGAATTCAACATTATGCATACAGTATGGGCTTCACTCTTAAAACTCTATTTTAGTTGTGATGGCAACCATACATTTGATATATAAGGTTCCCTATCAGTACTGCGCCCTACAGGTTTGTTGTAACTAATTTATCTAGCTACTGTATGTTGCAGAACAAGACATCAACAGTCAGACTACGAGCTGTAATGCTTATGAAAATGATTCATCATTAATATCTCTGGGCAAACCCTTTTATTGAGTTTAGAATTTTCCAGTAGCAGTGAAATAGCAGTTACATTACTTGCTTTTGAAATGAAACTCAAATATAACCCCGGGCAGCTCATGTTCATTCTCATTTCAGATTTTAATGAAAATATTAGAATCTCATAAGTTGTCCTTTATCACGCAAGTGACGTACATAGTCAGTTTGTGCCTGCAGATTTGAGTTCACTGACATTTTTATGAGGTGACATTTAGAGGCCAAATGATTAATAAGAAGGACACTTTTATGGATAGCGTTATCTGGATTTCTGCAATTGCTACCAAATTATGTGTTGATATTTACCACAATAACAAGTACAACTTAATTCAACCACTTGCTTAATAAACATGCACAGGCATGGGGAAAAATATTCCAACCTTTAAACCTTTAAATTCAATAAATGATGGCACTATAGCCATATCAACCAAATTCTGCTAATCAGACACAGGAAGAATTTTGGACCTTTTGGACCATTCATACTTTTTTTTAAGTGGTTCCGTTTATGGGCATCTTGGGATATTTTTAGTACTACGATTACTGTCTACCTGTATTTTTGTGTTTATATCACTGAACAAGCTATTGGAGTACTTCCTTAATGTGATTGGGATTTTTTCTGCAAGCATACAAAATGTTACATCACTGCCTCTCTGTGGCCATATGAAGAACACGTTGTTTTGGAGTCGAAGTGGAACACTGTTGAAAGTATTAGTTGGTATAAAATGTATCGGTGAATTGTTTTACTGTTTATGTGCACAGTGCAAACTCTATATGACTATGTATTATTACCAGTATTAGGTTGTGTATATAGATTGTTATGAATTATATGTTGTAGTGTAAATATACATCTACTCTTCTGACTATTTAAATAAAATCATGAGCTGAGATGACAATTTTGTTTCATCAGTGCTGTATGGACCCTGTGCTGTCAGCATTATTCTTGCCAATAGAGGGCACTGTTTATATGAATTGAACGGAAACTTGACAGAATACTAACTTCACTCACTGCTGAAGTGAGTAAGCTTACTTGTGGCCTCTTTAGCCTATTTGTTATTAGAAAATGTAACATGAACGCGAGTCCATTCATTCATATATAATTTAAATTTAAATTACATTTTAAAATATCTACTTTCAGAATGGTACCTTTTCTTCTCATCATTATAATAGCACATGATCAAATTAATTCTTGTCAACAGCATATTGCATGGGAAAGGCTCAGTCCATTTGTCAGTGAACATGCAGGGTCACATACCATGAATTATATTTTTACTGTGACCAACAGGAGATTAAACTGGAACACTAATGACCTTTGGGGTGGGAGTAATCTTCCCTACAACGAAATTATTCTAACGTGATTGTCAGAAAGACATTACCTCAATATCTGTTTCCAGAAGAAAATAGCGGAAACCCGGAATGACTAATGTGAGCCATTACAACAACTCTGCAGAATTAATTATTAAGCACTTCTAATTACTTTCGAGGCTTGTTGAACAGCTGCTTTGGTTTGTAATGGGAGTCTAAGGTGACAGTGAAAAAGGCTATGAAGAATACCGGATGATTTTGGAATAGTGATCACGTTTGATCACATCAAGCACTGGGTGAATGAGTTGAAAGGTGGCTAAATAACTAGTTTGGAATGATTCATGCAATAACCTATTTCCCAGTTTTTAGAAATGTTAAGTTCATTGACTACCATAACACTGTATCACTAGCATTACACTAGCAAAACACTGCATCACTAGCATTACACTAGCATAACACTATATCACTAGCATTACACTAGCATAACACTGCATCACTAGCATTACACTAGAATAACACTGTTTCACTAGCATAACACTGTCTGTTTCACTAGCATTACACTGGCAAAACACTGTATCACTAGCATTACACTAGCATAACACTGTCTGTTTCACTAGCATTACACTGGCATAACACTGTATCACTAGCATTACACTAGCATAACACTGTTTCACTAGCATTACACTAGCATAACACTGTATCACTAGCATTACACTAGCATCACACTGCATCACTAGCATTACACTAGCATCACACTGCATCACTAGCATTACACTACCGTAACATTGCTTCACTAGCATTACTCTAGGATAACACTGCATCACTAGCATAACACTGCATCACTAGCATTACACTAGCATAACACTGTATCACTAGCATTACACTAGCATAACACTGTTTCACTAGCATTACACTAGCATAACACTGAATCACTAGCATTACACTAGCATCACACTGCATCACAGTACTCTGAGACCAATTCCGTGTTTACTGTAAACAATATTCCTGTCTGCTCTTGCTATGTCTAACCTAAATGTAGCCTGTATTCAGCGCAGCTATTCCCATCAGCGCACTGAACTCATCCTCATCCATCCATCCATCTTCTCCCGCTTATCCAGAGTCGGGTCGCGGGGGCAGCAGCTTCAGCAAGGGACCCCAAACT
>JAODTR010003352.1:0-12857 GCA_025399935.1 Amblyopsis rosae
GGGTCCCTTGCTGAAGCTGCTGCCCCCGCGACCCGACTCCGGATAAGCGGATGAAGATGGATGGATGGATGGAATAAACGGTCAAACAACTTTACGTGAAAGAAATATGGCACAAAATATACTTGAGGATTGTGTTCTCTTCCCTCCTCAATCACTAAATCAAAGAAGTTTGGACATGATGGAATAACTAGTTTTGATCTTGAAAATATCTTACTGGTTTAGTAGCACTCCCTCGCCTGAACTCTGAGCCTATTTGTTTGGGCGTAGACCTATGCGTGCGTAGGCATGCACGTGTGCAAATGTGTTTGTGTGTGTGAATACGTTTAATGACCCCAATATCAGTTATATCTTGAATCATGTCTGTATTAGCTGTTACCTAAACAGGGGAATACATGGTAAGGTGTCTTGCTCATGGACACCTTGGCACTGGATGAGGAGTTAGCGGGGTTCGAATCAGCAACCTTTCAGTCACCTGTCACCCCGCTCTACCCACTCTACTGTCGATTACTTTGTTTTTGCCACGCTGATGAAAGAGCACACTTGCTCAATGAATACAATACACTGGTTTTTATTAACAACATAAAAGAACAACATCACCAAAACATATACTGTACCAGAGCAGTACAACAAAGGGGACGCTGCCCTGTGTAGGGTGTCATCTTTCGGAAGAAATGTTCAACAAAAGTAGTCACTAAAGATCCCATGACAGCCGGTGTCCTGGCCTAATATCCAACCTGGCCTCTCGTACATCATGGCTACCTAATCATCCCCAGTTTTCAGTTGGTTCAATTTCCCTCTCGCCTTGCCACGTACCTACTCTTCAGGCCGTTGCTGCAAATGAGGATATGCTCTCAGTCAACTTGCCTTGTAAAATTAAGGTAAAATGGAAAAAAAAATAGAAAATTACTTTTTAATGGGTCATATTTTTGACAGATTTCTGATAGACGACAATACATTTAGACTTTGCTGATGTAGGCTAGATTTCTGATAGATGGCAATACATTTCGACTTTGCTGATGTAGGCTAGAACATTTCCACATATATGCACCCACGGGAAGATTGATGTTCCAAGTTTTGGAACATCAGTCACTGCTATCAGTGTTTATTGCACTACTGATGAGCCATTGAAAGGCCACATCTGAATATTGCAGAGAACTGCAGTGTTGGGCAGGAGTGATTTTGACCATAAGCCATAAATGTGCTGCTTTAAAGTAATACATGACTGACTGAGAGGAACGCTCAGGATATAGAATACTGTATAAAGAGACCAAACCATTTTAATGTGTGGGATTACTACGGTATGTTATATGCTTGATCTGCATAATGAGGAGATTAAAAAGTGTACTTTTATTTTTGTGGTTTTAATTGGCTTTATTGACCTCGGCCCTTGTAAAGTCATATACAATCAGTCAGTCAATACATTTTTCTCTTGTCCACCATGTGGAATGTTGCACCAGTGTTTATTTATCTCTATTACAAATGTGTAACAGATGGCGTGAGGGTAAGAGCACCATGGGGAGTTTATTTGGATTGCTGTAAAATGTTCCAGTTTATTTTCTGGATGGCCATAATTTACTAACACATTATTAATGTAATCGCAAGAGATTCAAATTGTTAAATATCTGAACCAAATTGCTTAATAATGTCTTTTTAATTGTGTTTGCAAGTCAAACAAATATATATCTTTTTTAAAACCATGTTATCAGGAAGCACTTGAGCCCGGTTTTGAATCCTCAATAAACAACTTGTTATAAATAGAAGAGGCCTTGGCTTGCTGCCACTATGGTTGCACAGCACACAGCAGCCTCAGAAATCTGCAGCTGTAGTCAAGCTGTCGCCGTGGCCAGCTCAGTTCTCAAAGATGTAGTGAGTCTGTGTTGTCTTACATAAGCAGCTCTGCAATACCCAAGAGTCTGTTGTGTAGTTTCTGCTAGCTTTATTGGCCTGTGTGCACCTGTCCGCCACTGTCTGTCTCTTTATATGAGCAATGTTTCAACCACACCAATATGAACTATCAACAGCTAACATACAGTAATGTAGGAGGCAAATCCATGCCAACCATCATGCGGGCGCTGTATTTTACATGACAGCAATCTGTAACTTGTAACACATATTATAAGGGTATCATGACAACTAAACAATTTACAGATGTTTTCACAATGTTGATAATACAACGATATTTGATAACTGATTATGACAGCAACTCCATTTAAAAAAAATATGTCAAGGAAAATTATCAAATTAGTGTAAATGTATCTCAAACATGGTTAAACAAAGTTAGTGTACAAATCTCGTATTTATCCTGCTTATTCAAATCCATTTATACTGTGAAGCATGTGCCAGTACGACAAGTATTTTTGTTTCATCAATCTATACCTTACTATATATGAAATTATTTGGTTTTGTTTCTAACGTCTGCAGTCTTCTAGTTATTGTCATACTCTATATGTAATAATGTCAATATTGATATATTTTTTGGGAAGTATCATTGCAACCCAAAATTAGCCTGTATTACATTTTAAACATTGTACTGTCTACAGCATGCAGCAGCCAACTCAATGTGAATGTAATATTGTCTAATATGATTACATACCCTGAGAACTATTATTTCCTACAGTAAACACATGGAACAAAAAAATCATAGCAGTAGCAAATGGCACAAATGATCAATATTGGATTATTCTGCCAAAGTTCACATTTGCAGTATAATGTCATAATGCTTGTCTACCATGAAAAGCCAGCAACAACAAAATGTTCCGTTATTCCTTATCTGAGATTATTCATTGCTATATCCATATTTTTGCAGGTCTTTCAAGCCAGACTTTGTCCTGATTCGGCAGCATGCTTACAGCATGGCTACCGGGGAGGACTTCAGGAGCCTTGTGATTGGCCTGCAGTTTGGAGGCGTTCCTAGCATAAACTCTCTCCTTTCAATATACAACTTTTGTAGCAAACCTTGGGTGGTAAGTCTGTAACTCACCTCTCTACCATATTTGACATTCTTTTATTTGGGCCATTAAACAGAGCAACAATTAATACTCATTAACATCTGGGTTTAACATCACCAAGGTGCTGCTATGGCAGGTTCCATTTCTAGTACCTTCTAAGAAGGCAGACAAAACACTGTAGGCTAACTGCTCTCTCCCCTTCCCCCTTACAGCCATGACGTGTATTTTCATGCACATTTCACTAACAATATGAGGTCGGCATATGGATGCAAAAAAGACTCATTATCAACATACTTTGTTTGCCACACTGACTCAAGACAGAAGCAGCCTAATGCCTTCTCATGGTTTATTTTCTGTGTTTACAGTTTTCTCACATGATTAAGATGTACCACTCCCTGGGCCCAGAGAAGTTTCCCCTGAATGAACAAACATTCTATCCCAGCCACACACAGATGGTAAGTGTCTCGTAAAAAGACAGCCACACACACACAAAACTCATGCACACAGTGGGCGTTTTTCATTAAAACTTTATTATAAAAATATAAAACACAGAAATTAAGTCAAACATTTCAGTAACTCATGCATGAAACATTCTATCTCACTCCCATATAGGACTCCGTGGATACAGTACACTTACTGTACACGGCCACTGACATCATACTTCAATGAGTGTTTTCTGTGTTTACAAGACAGAATATATACACAAACAATAGCAAAAGTATGAAATAGAATGCCACAGCTGGAGACATCCATGCCACTTGGTGGATTTGGCACATGGTAAGCATTCATTAAAGCTACAGTATGCAACTTCTGTAAATCTGCCCAGCCACCTCCTCTACAAAGATTTACATGTAGAAGGGACAGCCCCTTCCATTGTGTCTTTGTGATTCATTTGAAGGGTACATAATGTTGCACAATGTAGCTTTATATTTAGGATACATCACCTGGTTTCAACAGAGTTTGTGAAACTAGCTACTTGAATACTGTAACAGTAGATGACAACTTCCATGCCTCGTTCATTTGTCATATAATTGTGTAAAGGACATGTGTGCCTTTTATAGGAATGGCTTGAAGATACTGCATTGAGGGTGTTGCTTTCAAATATAATGTTGAAATATATGATAGAAGGATTGCAAAGTTACCCCTATTATAATTACTAAAATAGAAGCTATGATTAAACAAGAAAGTGCTGTTGTCTTAAATTTGTTTCAGAAGCACTGTGTAACCTACTCATTCTTACTGTAATGGCCTATTTTATTATTTTGTAGTCATATGCTGACTGTCTATTGACATAAATACGTGTGGTAAAGAGGTTTCAGATAAATTGATAGTTAATCTTTGTAGGTTATATCATTACAGAAGAAAAATTCTCACAGCAGAATAGGCATTCCCCGTGTTGGCACTGCAACAGATATTTTTTGGATTCAACTATAACATCCCCCCTGCTTTTGTGTAGATTGTGGCCTTGGCCTGTGGCCTATTCTTAGCAAAAAGGTAAAAAATTAATTATAATCCGTATTTTGTAGAGCATTCTGTGTATTTAAACTTGTTTTTAACATCCAAAATGGGTTACAGTGCAAACACTAAGGGAAAACGGCATCCATTGGCCATAAATTAACATTTTACGGTATGAACTGAACATAAATATATATAGAATTTACTATGAAACAATACTATTATAAGTCAATGCAAAACTTCAAGATGGAGTATGATAATTATATCAAATCAAACCGCACATTTTACATAATGATCACAGTACAATATCTCTGCAGATCACATTTATAAAATAAGTATTGGCTGTGTTTTATTGCTACCTTCTAGAGTGCATCACTTTTTACCAATGTCTTAAATGTGTTCCTTACATTGACAGCTAACTTGTTTGCCTTTTCGACAACATTTAATTACATTTTGGTGCATGGTTTGCGTCAGATTTGCTGCGTAGGCTTGAAGAAATACAAAGAGGAGAGACAAAGCTGTTGACTATCGGTACAGAAAATAAAAACATACTGACTTATATCAGAAGTGCTATAGACAGGCACCTTTACATATTTATGTTCTTTTTTGCTCAAAGAAGTGGACACCCGGGTCATCGGGTTTTAGGACTTCTGGATGGCTGGACAGGGAGGGGCGTGGTAAGATGACCACTAGTTGGTAGTGAGGGGTTCAGGGGTCAGTTGCATTTATGATGGTTTTGTCATGGAAGGTCATGCCCCTGTACCAACTGCAGTAGCCCTCTTTCTGCTGAATGCAAGAGTACTGCCGGGACTGGTAGCCAGAGTAGCCAAAGTCAGACAGCATGTCTGTCCACAAGCACTCATTCTTGGAGGTCACGAAGCAAGGCAGCGAGTAGCAGGGTTTGATCTAAAGACAGACAAAGATGTAACCCTCAGCCAAAGGACATCTTACTGTTACAAGGGTTATTTCACAGTACACAGAACAGTGAGCATACTGTAACCACACAGATTATATTATGGTTAGACACACTAAGAACATAATATATTATAAAATTATTATAAGATTTTACAGTATTCATACTTCTGCCCTGGGGTAAACAGCTTTAATGTTACAGAGAAAAATAACTAATAGTTAATTCCTGCATTCCATTGCTATATGAATTTTTGTTGTGGAATGTGAATTGCAAACAATTTTCATATGTTGCCTCTAGTGTAGTTAGTGTGTGATGTTGTTTAGTACAAATATCACTTTGATTCAGATACATTTCCAAGCCCCTACAATAATATATCTTACACTAAGTCAACAGATGTGTAGACAAAAAAGGTTGTGTCGTGGCGACTCACCCTGCAGTTGCAGCCCAGCTGGTAACGGTGGTTGAAGCCTTTCTTCTGGGCTAAAGACAGGTCATCCCACTGCTTTATGAAGTTGCACAGGCCAGTGTAGACTTTGTCTTCAAACACACGGCCTGAGAATACAGACAGCCCAACTCAGCATTAATCATGTGAGTTACTCATGTTAGGTTAGGTAAGTTATAACTCATGCTATGGAAGCCAGCAATCGTTTTTTTCCCCACACAGTGTCAAATAATTTAAACATACTGTAAATGTATAAAACGGGAAGAAGGCACAGAAAGCCACTATGAATAGTGACTAAGTGGTAATGCAACTTCAAAAAACAAGGCACTCTGACGAAGGCAATAGCCAAAACGTGTAGGTGTCCTAGCCCATACATTAAAGGCTTTTTTCTTTTACTCTGCTTGAGTGCCTTGTTTTTTGAAGTTGCATTACCACTTAGTCACTATTCATAGTGTTTTTTTGCGCCTTCTTCCCGTTTTAGATATTGATTCCTCTGAACAAGAGCACCGGTGGATACAATTATAAGTGAGATACCTGAAGCACTCCTGCTATTACTTTTTTTTAATACTGTAAATGTAATTTTAGAATCAACTTAGTTATAACATAATAATGTATATTATACACATTTGTCATTATTCCAAAGTTGCTTGTTCATTTGTATATATGAAATATTGATAGGAATGTGCAGATGTGATAGTGAAAGACCTCTCGGGCCATCCAAATTGTTTGGTAAAACAATTGCATACCGTAAGACTACATTGAACCAACACCCCTGTTGCAGAGTTTTCAAAAGGTCGGCAGAAGCCCATTTATAGACCCAGGCTGTTTGCAGTTTACCGTTGTGCCACTGCTGGCCAACACCAGTATGTGGTCAAGAACATAATTGTTTGTAGGTATGATAACTGTTTTTTGTTGGTCGATATATTGTCGCAGAAATAATCGCGATAAACAATATTATTGTCATTTTAAAAGTAGACAAGAAAAGACAAGGGTACACTGGCTGACTAAATAATCCAGTGTAAAGGAGTCTACAAGGGAACCAGGGAGAGAAGTAGTTAAACTGAAACACAGAACCTTTTAATATATAGTAACCTACTACTGTCGCTACAAAATATTGCACCATTTTAGCAAGCATCAAAACACACTTGTCTAATAGCCTGCATGACACAACTGTCGCGGTATAGACTGGTTGTGAATAACGTTCTGATAAGGAGCAGAAACTTCATGTTTATTTTTATTAAAGTGACACAGTTCATATGTTTGGGATATCGTTAAGTATGTGGGTAAAGTAGCGTGCCCTGTAAAGCTAACCCAAAATTGTTAACAAAATTGTAAAATTACAATTTACTATAATCCCATCAGATTTGATACATTTCCATGTTTTCTTATGTAGAGCGGTAGGAACTTGAACCGGACATTAGCATAATGATATAGAGGTGTGTTCAGAATTGCCGTGGTGAACATGTTTGCTTTGAGCTTGAATGTTTTCTGTACACATTCCAAAAATATTCAATTTAAACTGTCACCCTTCCTCCAGTGTAAATGTGTGTTCGCCGAGAATTACTTTCTCAAACCATTTGTTTATGTTCGCGGCGAACTCAAAGCAAACGGAATACTGTTCTACGATTCTGCACCTTGTTTCCGCTATTGTCATGCTACATTAATAATTCGTTGTGATTGGTTAAACCAGGTTCATTGTTTGGCTAAGATACTAAACAAACCTTGAAAACATTTTTTTAAAATATGCCAATCAATGGGTTGACTAAAGGCAGGTTTTCACAGTTCATCTAGTAGGCATGGCTGCATTCCTATCATTTAGTATGGATAGTGAGGCTCTAGGACCAGGAAGAACCTATTATAGATTCCCTAAGACCAGTGCTAGCTAACTGAGGTCTCATTAGTTAACCGTCGTTGTTGCCTGGCAACTTCCTCCTGTTCATTCACTGTGAGGCACATTTACAGTATTTTCAGGCTGCAACTTAGTGACAGTAAAATACATCAAGAGGCTGAGTGAGTGGTCTGGGGTTTAAGGTAAACTGTCCCCCTGTTGCAAATAGCAACTCGTAAAAGCTTCAGTTGGAAAACAGGCTTGCCTGATAAATGCTAATTACAAGGGAGTGAGAAAGTGTTATGGGCCATTTCTGGCCCTAAAAAATGGCAATGGTGAAAATGTTTAAAATTGGAAGGATTAATGATGACCAATGGGAACACAGCAATAATGCTGCTTTCACAACACTAAACAGATTCAATGACCTCTAAATGTCCCACTGTTTCATAACTGGACTGAGGTGTGTGTTCAAATGGCTACTGGCCTACCTGTGACCAGGTACTGGTATTTGTTGATGTCCAACTTGACGCCGCACAAACTCTCTGCAGCAACCGTATGGATGTGCTGGATGTGCTGCACCTTTTCAAACCCCTTGTACATCTGTCAAACAGATGTGGGTTAGAACATGGAAACTGACTGCTTTGTGCTGACAGTTGCCAAATCACTGGTGATTTAAATGTCTATATATTTATGATTTGGCATGCAGAAAAAGCTTGTAGGAGACAAGTATTTTTCTAGCCCTTAACTAAATCATAGATTATGCTGTGACTGTCACAGTTCGTTAGTGAGTAGTGACTTTTAGCCGTTTGACCAAAGCAGACCGTTTGAAAGCTATATAATCAACTATTTTCTAAGAAAGCTATAATCAACTAATATTGAATAAGAAAATTATTCATGTAAAATATTAGACTAGAAGGTTTTTGGTAGTTTCTGGAGAAACTGCGTGGGCTAGTAGGGGAGCCTTTAAAAGTGGTGATTAAAAGATATGTAGGGGATATATGGGTTTACAGCTAGATAACACCTTTCTATTTTGAAAAATGCAACGCAAATCTATGGCTCTTTATGTAAGATAAATGCCATGATAACACTAGCATAGTTCAGGGAAAATGTTGCATACACAAGAGATTAGCAGGTGGATTTGAACCTTAGCCCTCTTGGTCACAAGTCATTATCCTTTTCCACTTGGCCACCCTTTCAAAAAAGTAACGCATTCATTGTTTATTTATTCTTATGTAAATTATATTATTAGTGATTCATTATATATATTATAAGAGTCCATTGTGGGATTTGAACCCATGATCTTTGGTTCTATGGTATCTATCACCTTGCCTCTCTAACCACTACACCAGCGTTTCCCAACCCTGGTTCTCAGGGAACACTGCATGTTTTAGATGTTGCCTTGCTCCAACACAGCTGATTCAAATGAATGGCTCTTTAGAATCCTGATAACAAGCCATTCATTTGAATCAGCTGTGTTGGAGCAGGGAGACAACTAAAACATGCAGGGCAGCGTTCCCCGAGGACCAGGGTTGGGAAACACTGCGCTACAATACCTGAATGGTGGATCTCTGGATTAGACGTATAGCAGGTGAAGAGTTTGTCTTCTTACAGCTATTTTAGCTCAGCCTTCAATTTATTTCAATGTAAGAAAAATGTGGTTAAATGTGTAAATATCTTAAACTATTGAATGCATGTTTGTGAAAAGTAATAGCACCTATGCCTGGAATGTTGTCATTAAGGAATAAGGTGTGGAAGAAGTGAAACATTTAGAAGAACGTGGATCCCACTAAATATTAAAATCAGAAAACCAGATCTATGACGGAGTTGGGAGCAAGCTTCAAAAATGGGAAAGGCCTTTATACATTATTTTTATCTGAGAGTTAAAAATCATAATTACTGGCATAGGGCATGACTCTGGTTATGTAGACCAATGACCTTGGATTATCTATAAGCTCCCTGCCTGTCTTCCCTTCATTCTTCCCAATAGTCTTGTTTTCTATAACAGTATTATGTGAGTACCAAACTTGTATTGCAAGTAGGGCTGGTCGATATGGACCAAAAATCATATCCTGATATATTTAGGCTGAATACCGATAATAGATAGATAGGTATTTTCTATAAAGTGTGTTGAATGTTCAGAGAAAAAAACAGGAAACCCGACAGAAATGTGACATTTCTTAACTTTTAACTATTTATTTTTAGTTGTACATGGTTACATCCATAGCAGAGAGGTTGTAAATATTGCAGCTATGATGATTTCTCAATTTAATCCACATTTGTTTTTGATTACTGGTATCTAGTAATACTAGCTGGCTACCTGTACCCGTTTGTCAGAAAGGGAAATTGAGCATGTGACTCAGAATCTGCACTCTCATTTGCTACTCTGAAACAAGATGTGAATATAACTATAGTGATATAAACGATATTATCTAATTTTAAATACCAATATAAATATTGATATATCACCCAGCCCTAATTGCAAGATACAGTATGAAGCTACTGTACTTCTTTACTACTTACTCTCCTAATGTTAAATGATTATGTGGCCCCTCCTAAAGCATTTTGTGACCTGCACTTGTGACCAATTCACACTAACACCATTACATTCTGTAGCGAAATATCCAACAACTATATTGTTTGTTCCCAGGTAGTCACCCAGAAAAGGGCAGCAGCTTACTTCTCTCATGTTAAAGGGATTACACTGGAAACATACCTTTGTTTGTTTGACTGTGTAACGCATCATCCCAAAAGGTCCATCTTTCAGGAGCTTCTTGCCGACCACTTTAGCACGGATCACTGAACAGAGGAGACAGGTTAAGTGTTTGGTCATGTTAGTGTCAACCAACCAGAATTTCATCAAAACAGCAACCATACCATGATAATTGTATCGCACACACACATACTTGTCAGTGCAGTTTATGGTCATGGGTTCAAGCTCCTTAGGATTCACATTGTATTGTAGTTGGGGGGCGTATGGAAAGCAATTGTACTGCAAGTACTCCTCATTACTCAACATCTTACCATTCTCTGTTCGTGCTGAGAAATAAAATAAATAATCTGGCACTTCTACACAACCCTGGCTCCGTAATTACAAACAAAGTGGTGCAGACCGCACACCTAGACCTAGCCTTCACAATGTATTTCCAATTTGAGGGGTGGAACTTCTGTGGGAGCACCCTACGGCAATTAAGGGAGAGGTGTTCTTGTTTTGAAAGAATGACTTAGTATACATTTAAACCCACCTACACTAGAACAGTTTATATTACTGGACAGTAGGCGATAGCAACCCCTAAGAAACGACGAGAGAAGAACTGAAGATTTATTGTGACTAGCATGTGTATGCCAAGGATGTCAAATGGAATGCCTGTTAAATGGGGCATCTGACCTGGACAGAGACCAGTGCTTTTCTAACAAGGAAGCTGAGAAGAGGCCACAGCTTTGTATTGCCATGTGGCTTATCCTCGAATCATAAAACTAAGTCTCTGCTATGGTTAAACAGGCTTCTCTCTATTAGGGACAGGACTCTGAGATCTTCTCATCCTGGAGCTGCTGCCCCCACGTAAATAGCTGCTTCGCAAATCCCATTTGCATCCTATTGTAGGGAGGGGTGTGTGCAATAGAGATGCCGCCCCCATGTGTCATCATGTGTATTATCAACCCCAGAGCATCTAATGGAACACTTATTACCTAATGGATCCTTTATAAACAATTCCTAATGTTACTCTGACAGATGAGTAGGCCACAATTATAGAGAAATAAATCACCATTATGGAGGAATGCACTATTACAACATGATGCATTACTGAAACCTTATTGAAAGACATTGAGGCTGTTAATAAAAAAAAAAAAAAAAAAGGGTTTAAGAAGCTATAGAACATTTGACTTAGAGCTAACTATCAATAGCTTCTGTCATGTTCTCCATTCACATTCGTTCACAAGTCTCAAATGTATATATGAAGCAGCAGCAAAAAATGAGATGGTCATATTCTTTAACATAAGCGTGCTCGGTTTACACTTAATTCACACCTCGATGCAAAAGTAGATCTAGTTAAGCCAGAATTACATGATCCTAACATAATGTAAATGGAGCACTCTTAGCCTAGCCCTAAACCTGACCTCAAAACCCCAAAACACTTTATATAGAAGATAATGTACAACATTCTTGGTTGGAGGATAGAACCAACCTACTAGGTTAAAATGCCATTGCACATAGGGGCCAGTTTTGGACACTAGCCACTATATGGCTGCACCGTGGAATGTGTGAAACATCCCAGCTGCCTCTGACAAAAGATGACTTGTGTCGTTATAGTGGGAACCAAGTGATCTTAGGGAAAGGTTCCTCCTTTCTGAAACGTCATAGTTATATTTGGTGCACGGTGCTACTGTACCTCCTTCATGTCAAAATGATGACTACATTTTGAGTGATTATACAACAATGTAGCTAGACAGGCCATTGCAAAACTCACAGCCAGGTCTATATATTATATTTTATGGGAGGGTACATTTGGTAGGCAGGCATTGCACTACAAGACATACTGGAATTTGTCAAGTTGTTCTTCCCTAGAATTTGACTGTGTGTATACAGAATGTATGACAGGTTCATGTCAGTTAGTCGGCTTGACAATCACATTTTGTAGCAATACAATTTATGTGAGATGAACAAACCGATGTTGACAAAAGTTCTCTTTTGGGGACATAATTGGAAGTTGGAAAAGTTCATACATTTCAAAATATGGCAATATGTTCAAAATCTCAAATATAACATCATATCATGGCATAAGTATCGTGATAATATCATATCGTGGGGCCTCTGGTGATTCCCAACCATCAATTTACACACACGAACGAACGTGGAAACAAAATGACATCTGCCTGCCTACTCTGTTGCAAATGACAAGCAGTGTGTACACGCTTATGCAATGTTAGAGGAATTCTCAGCACGACACCACCACAAAAAAAAGAGAAATGGAACTTTGTCTGGCCCCTGGTGTGTCAATGCAAGCCGTATGCATTTGCTTGGACAAACACATGCAACACTCCTATATTGTTGTTAGCTCTTGTGACACATTTTTTATTTTTGGCGCAAGTGCTGTGATGGTCGTGTGGTGGGTTTTCTCCCAATCAGAACTATTGTATCACCAAACTTTTATTCATATGCTTTCATATTCTCACATTTTCTTATGCTTATTTTACCCTCAGGTGGAGGGACAAGAGAGAGAGTAACATGACAACATACACACATATACATACATACACACACACACATATATA
>JAODTR010003353.1:0-12856 GCA_025399935.1 Amblyopsis rosae
GAAACACTACCCATCTTCCGTAAGAGACTCAAGACACATCTCTTCACAATCCACCTTGGTACCTTGACCAGCGACCTTGCCACCTCTTTGCACTCTCTCCTATCTAAGAGTGTCCTCTTTGAATCCCCTTTTTATCTCCTCATGCTTTTAAGTCTCGCACTTACTTCTCATGCTCTTATCTCTCACTATTTATATATTTAAAAAATATATTTTTAAATTGTGTATGCACTTTATTAGCTAGGCCATTACCTATTGCATCTTATATGGTTGAATACGTGGTAATAGTTGTAGGGTTAGGGTTTGTAATGACATTATGCTACATTTGTTCCATTTAGAATATTGTTTTCTTATAATTGCTGGTATATGACCTGTCTAACTACTGACACATGTACTACATGTAAGTTGCTTTGGATAAAAGCGTCTGTCAAATGCCGTAAATGTAACATGTCTGAACATGTGTTTTCCAGAAGGGGACAGTCTGGCATTGTTGTTTATTTGTTACTGACTTGCTGGACAGTGTACATAGTATAACACGGTACAATACATGCTCCCTTTGAAGCCCACCAGGGTTAGAGTTAACCCTAACCTGGCTGACCTGGTTCTGATGGGGACTCAGGCCGTTCACCACCACGTCGTTGGCACCAGAGTAGCCACCCTCCATGCCAGGCCGGGCCTGGGGCATCGTGCTGGAGGCCACTCCCCCAACACCACCCATCTGCAGGAAACACACATCTTAATCAAAGCCAAGCCAAATGTGAGACATGCAAACTGTGAGACATGCCAAATGTGAGACATGCTAACAGAGACAAGCCAAATGTGAGACATGCTAACTGTGAGACATGCTAACTGTGAGACGAGCCAAATGTGAGACATGCTAACAGAGACAAGCTAACAGAGACATGCTAACTGTGAGACAAGCCAAATGTGAGACAAGCCAAATGTGAGACATGCTAACTGTGAGACAAGCCAAATGTGAGACATGCAAACTGTGAGACATGCCAAATGTGAGACATGCTAACAGAGACAAGCCAAATGTGAGACATGCTAACTGTGAGACATGCTAACTGTGAGACGAGCCAAATGTGAGACATGCTAACAGAGACAAGCTAACAGAGACATGCTAACTGTGAGACAAGCCAAATGTGAGACATGCTAACTGTGAGACAAGCCAAATGTGAGACATGCTAACTGTGAGACATGCTAACTGTGAGACATGCTAACTGTGAGACAAGCCAAATGTGAGACAAGCTAACTGTGTAAGGCTCTGTGCTCAGGCAGCTTCCGGACGCCCTCACCGCACTCTGTGGTTTGCTCAGCACCATGTGAGCCTGCACAACCTCCAGCATGTGGGAGGTGATCTCGTTCATGTCCTCCAGTGGCCTGACGCTGAACGCCACCACAGAGCGATGGTTCTGGGACAGGAAACGAACAAACAAAAACACACAAGGTTATTATCATTTAGGTAAGTTATAGGTGGTTATCTATAATTACATGAAGTGCATTTCAAAGGAACAATGCAATGTTCCAATATAGAGCATGAAACTGATGTGTTGCACCGAGAGAGCTATTCATTTGCAATTCTTGTCCCTAGTTGGGCTTTTAATCTCTTACTAAAACAATAAATATAGAGCCATCAGTATCTAAAAAAAATCTATTATATGCCACAGATATGGAAATACAATAAAATACACATTCCAAAACACAAAGTTGTGCTGGCAAAACAACAGAGACCAACAGAACATAAATAATGTTGCTAGAGTTACTCGGTGTTATCAGTGACTGGCCAGAGACATGCCAACTTTTCCAGTTAACATTTGTGTTCCGCTGATGCAATCAATATTTTATTACTTTATTGAAAAGCTGCATCACTGCCACTGCTGTTTCCTCTTTTATGTGGTTTTTAACTGACTGGATTCCAGAAATAACACTTCCGGATTTGCTATACCCAGATAAATGACTTATGGTTTTAAAAATACATTATGTAGGTACTTTTACATGCAAATTAGGGCCGTCACTAGATAATTAAATTCAATTGCAAATAATGACACAGCTGCCTGTAGTTAATTGTGACTAATTGCACATTTTTATCTGTTAAAAATTTACTCTAAATGGGGATGATTTTTTTGGTGTTACTCTTGTAACAAGATATCCCTGCTTTATGCTCTTGTATTGCAAATGTATTTATTAACCCTCATAATTATAGTATTTACCATCTAAAAAAAAACAGAAAAATGATCTAAACTCAAGGTCAGCTCATCCCCCAAGAGGACACAACAGACTATATTTTCCAATACTTAGTAAAACTATCATGTAGTGTTGATGCCTCACACTCCTCAAGCAAATCACACAAAGTACATGTGTCCAACATCACATAGGGGGAAAGGCTCACAAAAGCATCTGTGCAATGTGACGTTGCAAGTGTAGTATACACCTATGTGACGTTGTAAGTGTAACCATGGGACCACCGTGGAAACATCTGAAGAGGTGCTGCCACCTGGAGGGCAGAGAGTGTGTGTGCGGGCTCAGGGTTTTGCACTAGAAATAGGCGAATGTATTAATTTAAAACAAATACAATTTCCAATAAAAGCCTAGCAAGAGAGAAATGTGCGTGTAATCTGCAGGACACATATGGTTAGCCTGTAGCATCTATCTGCAGGACACATACTGTTAGCCTGTAGCATCTATCTGCAGGACACACACTGTTAGCCTGTAGTATCTATCTGCAGGACACACACTGTTAGCCTGTAGTATCTATCTGCAGGACACACGGTTAGCCTGTAGCATCTATCTGCAGGACACACACTGTTAGCCTGTAGTATCTATCTGCAGGACACACACTGTTAGCCTGTAGTATCTATCTGCAGGACACACGGTTAGCCTGTAGCATCTATCTTTTTGTAGACAACATGCAGGTGCAGCATCAGTTCACCTGGAAGGAGCGCAGGTTCCCAGATACCTTGACGTAAGTCCCAGGTGGCAGTACAGTGATGTCAATGCTGGGGTCCTGAGGAGCAGATCACAGCTTTACTGTACTCTACTGTAACAGCCCTATCAAGATAATGTGATCCACTGAAACGGCCCTATCAAGATAAATAGGCTGCTGCTAAATTGGGTTAAGTCATTTACATTATAACCAAGCTAAATACTGACCTGGTGAGTTGGGTTTAAATCATTTACATTAATATAACCAAGCTAAATACTGACCTGGTGAGTTGGGTCAAGTAATATTAATAATAATACATTTGATTTGGGACGCCTTTCTAAACACTCAAGGACATCTTACATTGCAAATACATAGATATAAAAGAGTTGGAGGAAATTTACATAGTAATAAACATTTGATCTGAGAAATATATACAAAATAAAATGAGAGTCAGGTGAGTGTTCGACTCAGATTACATGAATAAAAGCAAGCTAAATACTGACCTGGTGAGTTGGGTTAAGTCTTTAAGTAATTTACATTAAGTCATTAAAAGGTCAACTGACCTCAGTGTCGACCCACTGCTTCACGTCCATTGGAGCAGCTGTCATGTCGTCCACTTTATACTGGATGTTGGTCATGGACTTATCTGTGCTCCTAATAACACCCACCATAGTGATCTACATGACAACACAGAGCAGCCAATAGTGATCTACAGGACAGAACACAGAGCAGCCAATAGAGATCTACAGGACAGAACACAGAGCAGCCAATAGAGATCTACAGGACAACACAGAGCAGCCAATAGAGATCTACAGGACAACACAGAGCAGCCAATAGTGATCTACAGGACAACACAGAGCAGCCAAAAGTGACCTACAGGGTGGGTGATGTCAGCCATCCCACCAGGACCCTGACCACAGACTCCTCTTCATTCTCTCCAGTTCACCAACGAACATCGACTCACCTGAGCAACCTCCACCTGTCCTACTCTGAAGGCATCGTCTGATTGGCTGGCAGACATCATCTGAGACACTGTACACGGGATGATCTGGTTGGCCCGCGTTCTCTGTGAACAAAGCAGATGATCTTATACACATACACTAGCTAGTGACGCGGTGAGAACATAATTAATATGGCGGAACAGTACAGACCCCCTTCTTCTCCCCCTGGGACAGCGCAGGAGAGGCGAAGCCCCCCGGCGACTGGTTGTATCCTCCGGCCAGACTCGACTCGCCGTAGCCTCCTACATGTATTTAGCATTTAGCAGCATTTAGCAGCATTTAGCAGCATTTAGCAGCATTTAGCAGACGCTTTCATCCTGTACGTGTGAGTACTTACACAGTATGCTGCAACTAATGTTCTGTTAGGACACTGACATACAACACGCTGTACAACCACACACACCTAGGGTTAGGGTAAGTCTAGTCACGTTGTGCTGTGCTTTTTACATTACATACATTGTCTAATACGGTATCTGACGACATGAGCTCAACTTCACCCTAGCTAGCGGACAATGCTCAACTCTCAACACACACGCTGCTGCTGGAGTGTTAAGCTCACCTTGGTTCCACATGACTCGACGCCTTGTGAGGGACACTGTCGTCTGTGTGTTTCGCCCGACAACGTGGGGTCCCTTCTCTTGTGTTATTCCGCGCGCTCCAGAGACAGCCGACGGCGCATGCGCCACGTAGAATTGCCGCGCATCTCATCCAATGAAGCGGGCGGGGGGCGTCTTCTTCCTCTTCTTGAGAATTAGTAAACTATGTAGTTGACATGTTCGCCCCCTACTGGCTGGAGTATGAGGCCCAGTCGCTAATCACCACTGGTCATCCCAGCTCTTTCTCTGGAAACGATGTATGTGTTGGCTTGTGTTGTTGCAGCCTAATAGTATGTTTTAAATGTAGGCCTATTAGCCTACTATAGACTAATAATTCAGAGCCAAATAATTCTGTACTTTCTAAAAGTATTGCATGGTCCTTCCTTTGAAGAGTGACGTAACCTGCTATAGCCTACAATCTTATCGTAACTGCGTTATTAGTGCGAGTAACAGATTAACTTGCAACTTCGAAATGCATGGGAGAAAGAGCACACTGTGTTTATATTTGCTTCTCAGATCTGCAGAGGTTCTTACGTTATCTGGTAAGAAGTCGCCTAAAATTAATATTGTGTCAGTTTGTGAATCAGTTTAGGCTATAAAGTTTCACTTGCAATATGTCTTAATAGGTTTTAAACATTTTATTTCATGTCGTTGTAAATGAGCTTGTCCTATGTTACCTTTGCAAACCCGTTTAATTTCAGGCACCTTCTGGCACATCACGGATCTGCATTTGGACCCGTCTTATAAACTCGCTGATAACCCGGAGCTCGTGTGCGCCTCTAGCGGAGGACGCCCGGCAGGCCATGCCGGGACGTTCGGAGACTATGCTTGCGACTCGCCGTTTCACCTTATTAATTCCTCAATATATGCCATGAAGAATATTTTTCCGGACCCGGACTTTATCGTCTGGACAGGGTCAGTGGATTTATGATTATTGCACGCTCTAGCTGTACAATGTGAATACACGCCATCTAGTGGTAGACACTGTGATAACACACCTAATAATTCCAAATCAAGAAAACAAAGATATTAATTGTCTTTCAGAGATGACACACCACACGTGCCAAACGAGGATCTACGAGAGCCAGACGTACTCCTAATTATCAGCAACCTAACCCGGATCATAAAGCAAGTCTTCCCAAGTCAGTGACCTTCCTCTGTCCTCTGCTCTCGATTTGCAAGGTGTGTCATTGTTGACTCTCCTGATAACAACTGTCCTTCACATTGCAGATACGAAGGTGTATTCAGCCCTCGGTAACCATGACTACCACCCCAAGAACCAGCTCCCCGGATCCCAGAACCGAATCTATGACCAGATAGCAGATATGTGGAAGCAGTGGATGGAGGAAGGTTCCCAAAGCACCTTCAAGAAAGGTACCTGCTGCTGTTGAGGGACTTCACATCCCATAATTCACTGCATGTCAGGTGACTCATGAGCTACATCTGTGCAGGTGCATATTATACAGAGAAGCTGCTGAACCAAACGGGTCTGCGGATGTTGGTCCTGAACACAAACCTCTACTCTGACCGGAACCAGGAGACCCAAGACCAAGAGGACCCAGCAGACCAGTTCAGCTGGGCAGAGAAGGTTCTCCAGGAAGCTGGGCAGAACAAGGAGAAGGTGAGCCGACCGTACAAGAGGATGAGAACATCTCAAGCCACTAGGTGGACGTTAAGTGTTCTCTGTGGGCTTGACTGGCAGGTGTACATCATTGGCCATGTTCCTCCTGGGTTCTTTGAGAAGAAGAGAAACAAGCCTTGGTTCAGACCTGGATTCAACAAGAGATACCTGGAGATGATTCAGAAGTATCACGCTGTCATCATGGGCCAATTCTTTGGACACCACCACACTGACAGCTTCCGCATGTTTTATGACACACACAGTACATAACTTATCATTAAGAATCTAAATGTATTGATGTTGTTGTTATAGGCTCAAGCAACCCTGTATTAGCTAACCCTAACCCTATGGATGACAGCTCTGATGATGACTTGATGCTTGGCTGGGTGTGGACCTGATAACAGGACAGCTAACAGTTTACATTATGCTATCAGATTACAGTTGCTGGTGTGACTTGCTCATCTAATTACAAATGTATTAAGTGGGCTAATGTACTAACTTGGCTAATGTACTAATTGGGCAGATGCACTAACTGGGCTAAAGCACTAACTGGGCTAAAGCGCTAATATGGCTAATGTGCTAATTAGGCTAAAGCACTAATTAGGCTAATGTACTAATTAGGCTAATGTGCTAATTAGGCTAAAGCACTAATTAGGCTAATGATCATTGTTTCTCTGTGCAGCCCTCCATCCACCCAAGTATGAAACACCCTGTCATTAGCTGCAGCTGTGCTCCCTGCTATCGGCTACTGCTGTGATGCACTGGTTTAAAGTACACTGTAGCAGGGTTAGCGTTGCGCTAACATGAGAGAGCAACTGCAGGCAGCACAGATTATGCACACACCCAGCTAACCAGTGTCTTATGATGAAGCCCCTCCCCTCTGTGCAGACGGCCCCATCAGCACCATGTTCCTGAGCCCAGGGGTCAGCCCATGGAGGACCACACTGCCCGGCGTGGTGGACGGTGCCAACAACCCTGGCATCCGGCTGTTTGAGTACGACACTCACACTCTCCTGGTCAAGGTCAGACCCAGAGAAACTCAGCGAACGCGCTGCTTGACACTGCCGTACTATCTTGTCACAGCAAAATGTCACTGTACATAACACTGCTCAGGACGTGGTGACCTACTACCTGAACCTGAGCCGGGCCAACGCAGTGCAGGCAGCCTGGGAGAAGGAGTACCGTCTGACGGAGAGCTTCCAGGTGGCGGACGCCTCCACGGCCTCTATGCAGGCGGTGCTGCAGCTGCTGGCCGGCAGCCCCTGCCACCTGCAGCGCTATTACCGCTTCAACTCAGTCAGCTACGACCGTACGCAGTGCCTAGACGCCTGCCGCACCGACCAGCTGTGTGCCGTCCGGGAGCTGGACTTTGAACGCTACCGGGCCTGCCTGGCGGGGGGGGCAGGCGCCGCCGCTGGCTCCCTGCTGCAGGTGCTGTGTGTGGCTTCATGGGCCATGTGGCTGGGCTAGGGTCTCCTGGGGTCAGCTAGGGTCGCGCCAATGACAGTGAATTTGTGTAGACGCAAAACACTTTGCACAATGCACTTGGCAGGCAATTCTGAACCGATATTTACAGATACACAATTGAAATGTTTGGTAATTAGTAGTAAATAAATGCTTTGATTTACATTTATATTTTATAGGGTACTTCTTGTATTCATGGCTAACTCCCAGGAACTGTTACGAGGTTCCACGATCCGCCATTGCTGTGAAAAAATTGGTCAGCCGGGGTCACATAGGGTCAGCCGGGGTGGGACTATCGCTGCGTTCAAGCATATCTCGGAACTCGAACGTTCCGACTTTCCTCATCTTGGAATTTTATGTAGGAATCTCTGATAAGGATCCTCTCTCTGAGAGTTCCGACTTGATGTCACAGCAACACGACTGAGATAAAAAAATGTAATTTTCAAGAGTGTCCTGGGATACATGGGGAAATGGGAATAACTGGTGAATATTACAAGTTTTAAATAAAAGTTTGAAATGTGTTAATGTTATGTAGTTATTCTGTTTTAACGCCTACAGTCAACAGGTTAAAAGAAACACAAGAATGTAAATAGTTCACAAAAGTGAGGCTCAATGTTTGGGAATCCATGTTTACCGACCTCGACCTCTGACCTCACACAACCTTGAACACATAGTGATGCCTTTCCCAGTTCCGACTAATGTTGAACGCAGCATATATATACTGTATATTATTATATACTGTGTATTCTTGAAGGGCACAAGTAGCATTGCAACTTTATATTGGTTACCTTTGCTTTATTTAGAACTTACCAGACTCCTACACCTTAAAAAACTTCAGACTTTTCCAGACTTAAATGATGTAAATACAGAGCAGCTCAGATTACATACATGGGTGCAGGTGGTGTTTGATGATCAGTTGAGGGCATTAATTAGGGAGTCTGGGCTTCCTCCCCCAGACATTTTGTTTTTAACATTTTTGCATCAATTAATGGTGAAAAAACAAACTTCAGGAACAGGTGATATTTTAAAATACTGTATAGTTTAATGTGTCTATACATCATATAAAGATACATTATATAATTTGAAAGATCATCTTTTCTTTTAATAATCCTTGCTTAGTCATCACACGTTTGGAAAGTAACATTTTTAAATGTGCATGTGGCACCTATTAATTTAAATGACACATTCATTAATTACATTAATTCATTTTCATAAATGTATGAACCCTTGGACTTTAACAGCTCATATGCTAACACATAGTGATGCACATTTAGGCAGCGCTGACTCCCTGCATGAAAAACTCTGCATGGTTGATTTTTAGAAATTTAGAATTTTATATTTTAGAAAAACAGAATTAGGGCAGCAATATGGTCTGGAAACCCAAATATTTTTCCATACTCTGTTGTTTTTCTATACTTATCCAGACCTGGAAAAACTCAAAACAAATTCCATACTTTTTCATACTTTTCCATACTCCGTAGGTACCCTGAACTTAGTATTCACTATTATTATCATGTCTTTGTTAGTACTAATAGAGCATGACTGAGAATTAGGAAATAAAATGAAACAAATGTGCTGTAAACATCAGCAACTATAATGTGTATTTTGATGTGAAACATTAAACAGTATTACCACATAAACGATAACATCTGGACTTTGAGTTTCCTTACACACAGACTTTATTGAGCAGTTAGCAAGCTAGAATGTAAGCATCACACAGCCTGGCAGAGGCCACGCCCTGGTAGTGTGCCGTGACCTTCGGCCTGTCAGGTCACATGATCAGGACCTGCTTAGCTGATGAGAAGGGCAGCATGGATCGGTCCAGAGCCTTCCGGTAGTCTTGTAGGGCAACTTCAGTGCAGGCAGGGGCTGACAACTGTCCCTGCCTGATGAGGGAACAGAGCTCACAGAGCATGTTCCTCAGCTCATCTAGAGAGAACACCAGTAGCTTTGGTTAGAAGCCTGTACACCTCTCTTTCACTGTAGCGACAGACTGTACTCTGTAGCAGGTAGTGACTAGGGTTGGGCCGACTGGCGATGCCATTGTCCATCGCTGATGGCTGACAGACATCACGATGTTAAGTAAGCATCGTGATTTATAAATAAAATTGTCATTCCGATGTTTCACTGTAGACATCGTCTGATGCCAATTTGGTAGACATGGCCCAACCCTAGTAGTGACAGACCATTCTCTCGTTGTAGCATGTACCGCTAACTCTATGTAGCATATAGTGACCTACAGTATTCACCCTGCGAGTGAGCCATCTTCCAGTGTGTGACCCAGAAGCCCCGAACCTTCACGTCCTTGAAAATCAAAGCACTCTGCACACAGGAGGGGTAGTTTAGTGTTGAACCAGTAGGGGGGGTGGTGAGAGGGTATTGCAGGAGGGTAATTAAGTGTTTAACCAGTAGGGGGATGGGAGGGGGGGGGGGTATTGCAGGAGGGTAGTTCATAGTTCAACCAGTAGGGGGATTGGGGGGGGGGATTGCCCTGGGGCCGATCAGGGAGTAGGGTCTTACCACAGGGACTGTGACGGGTTGCTTAGCCATTCCTCCGTACGTGACCAGAGAGCCACCAGGCCTGGCAACAAACACACAGAGGTTCATGGGATTTCATGGATTATTTACACATTTGTGATTCTTATCACCATTACTCACGCTAGGTGGCGCAGGAGTTCAGTAGCACTCTTGCCACCGACGCCATTGAGAGCAATCTTGGGTCTGGGACAGGTCTGTAGGTGAAACAGCATCATGACGTATCTGCATGATAGAGCCTCTTGTGTCTGGTCAGGGTCAGGGTGGCTAGGGTTATGGCCAGGCTACGTTTAACACGTATAAGCACCTTTTTACTGACTACACCTTCTGCCCACGTACGGCAATCCTTGACATGCTGAGTTCTGTTTTAGGAATTAATTATACCAATTAATAACTCAAGAATTAACATCCAACAATATTTCTGGATTTCTGGATTAAAAGATAGGGAATCAAAGGCAGAGCTGAAGTCAATAAAAAGATGCAGAGCATAAGCTCTGCTGTCGTCCAGATGTTGTAAAACCAGGAGCATAAGCTCTGCTGTCATCCAGATGTTGTAAAACCAGGAGCATAAGATCTGCTGTCATCCAGATGGTGTAAAACCAGGAGCATAAGATCTGCTGTCGTCCAGATGTTGTAAAACCAGGAGCATAAGATCTGCTGTCGTCCAGATGTTGTAAAACCAGGAGCATAAGATCTGCTGTCGTCCAGATGTTGTAAAACCAGGAGCATAAGGTTTGCTGTCGTCCAGATGTTGTAAAACCAGGAGCATAATATCAGTGATAGCATCGTCTCTGCTCCGACCTGTCTACAAGCAGACTAAAGTGGATCGCATCTGCTTTTAACAAGATCACAACATATTTTTCAAGGCATTTCATCACAACTGATGTAAGAGCAACTGGTCTGAAGTCATTGTATTCTGATGGTGAGCTTTCTTAGGGACAGGAATGATTACAGAGGATTTCCACAACGCAGGAACCTTATGATCATCCAGGCACCATGCAAGGCACCATGCATGAGTAAGCTCCTCCACACAAGCTTTTAAAAGACAATGTGAGTGCATAAACCTGCACAAAATGTAGTTGTTAGTGAGGGTGGGACACCACAAGCTCGCCGCACGGCCCCAGCGACAGGCAGGCAAGAACCCCAGCAGCCAGGGCTCCTTGTGCAGCCTGATGCACACACACACACACACATACACACACAGACAGACACATAGACACACTCATAAATAAATGTGCTGTGCTGTTTATTTATTCAGCTTGACTGTTTCTCCTTTTCATTCCCGCTCAGTTGTTTTCATATATCAGCTGTTAATTGCTGTTGTTCGGCGGTTCGTTCGTCTTTTTAGAGACATGTTTAAAGAGGTTCTGAACATATTGTTGGTCTATCAGATGCATGACCTCCGCAGCCTCATAGGTGAAGGAATCCAACTGCTTAAGTTGCTTGAGTTTCAAATCTAACTCTAACCAACCCTAAATGCGCATATCTAATTGCCAAACTGTCCTGTTTTAACTGTCTTGGTTGTTTGGGGTGGTCAGGGGTGTTTGGGGGCGGTCAGGGGTGTCAGGGGTGTTGGCTACCTACCTGGAACACTTCCTTCATCCCAGGCTGCCTCATTTGCTCCTCTTTGATCACGAGACCCGCCCCCATGGCCTTCAGCCGATCACTGAGCTCCATGAAGTCTGGCCTGTGAGGAGAGTGAATGTTGACCTTTGCCTGGTTGAGCAGCATTGTTCTCATAGCGACGGGGCTGTGTGGACCGCACACCTGTCTCGCACCACGTTGATCGTGTAAATCCCTCTGGCAGCAGCTATCTGGATCACAGCCTGGCCTACGCCGCTGTTGGCCGCATTCTGGATCAGCGAGTCTCCTGGAATCATTTCAATCAATCAAGCCTTTAGCATCAACACGTCTCCATACTGTGATGGTGAGAAGCTAGCTAGCTAGCTAGCAGCCTTTAGCATCAACATGTTTCCATACTGTGGTGGTGAGGAGCTAGCTAGCTAGCTAGCAGCCTTTAGCATCAACATGTTTCCATACTGTTGTGGTGAGGAGCTAGCTAGCTAGCTAGCAGCCTTTAGCATCAACATGTCTCCATACGGTGGTGGTGAGGAGCTAGTTAGCTAGCTAGCAGCCTTTACCATCAACATGTCTCCATACTGTGGTGGTGAGGAGCTAGCTAGCTAGCAGCCTTGGACCTATTCTGGCCTCTGATTGGACAACACACCTGGCCTCAGATCCTCAAAGTCTGCCAACATCCGGTAGGCAGTGCAGGGGTTCACGCCCAGCGTTGCCGCGGACAACAAGGGGATGTCGTTGGGGATGGATATCACATGGTTCTCCCCTAGGACAACTGCTGCCCTCCACGTGCCTGCTCTCTCACACACACACACACACCTGAGACTAGACGGACGGACGGACGCACGCATGCACACACACACACACACACACACCTGAGACTAGACACACACACCTGAGACTAGACGCACGCACACACACACACACACACACACCTGACCTGAGACTAGATGCACGCACACACACACACACCTGACCTGAGACTAGATGCACGCACACACACACACACACACCTGACCTGAGACTAGATGCACGCGCACACACACACACACACACACCTGACCTGAGACTAGATTTACGCACACACACACCTGAGACTAGACCCACACACACACCCCCGACCTGAGACTAGACGCAC
>JAODTR010003354.1:0-12855 GCA_025399935.1 Amblyopsis rosae
GTTTTGTAAAATAATTAAACTCATTTCAGCGCAACAATTCCCAAACCCCGCCCACAGGCCCGAGAGTGCCTCTGCCCAGCCTACTTGCCCGACAGTGCCTCTGCCCCAGAGTGCCCTTCTGCAGCTAGACCCTTCTCTCATATCTCTCTCTATCTCTCTCTATCTCTCTCTCTCTCTCTCTCTCTCTCCCTCTGTTTGTGAGATGGAGATAGCGGGAGCAGATAGAGGCCCACTGGCGCAGATGCTAACTCCAGGTGTACAGAGGGGGTTATTTCATGACTGGATACCCAACAATAAATCCATACTAAAAGGATAAATATGAACACCTGTAGCAATTCCTTACCAATCTCCTCTTGGGATTTCAGTGGTAAACAATGTCAGAGCGCCCCCATTATCTATCCATCCTGCATTGATTCTGCATGAATACAGATTAAAACTTGAAATGCTAGCCGTGTGTCTGCCTATTGGTGTTTTATACCGGCTAAAATCTAAACTGCAATGCCTCTATGTTTGTGTACTATATTTTACGGACTTCAGCTTTCGTTCAGTCTAGACTATTTCCAGACAAGCTTTTATTTTTTTCTGTGGTTTACCGTACAATACATTCTGCAGCAATTTACAGTACATGTATGTGTATTTTGTGTACTAAATACATGGTAAAGAGATGGTACTATATAAACTCAAGACAATTGAGCATAGGCCAAGAAACATTACAGTATAACAGCCAGACCAGCATACTGTACATTTGCACTCAGATCTCTTGCTTCATCAGTATTACTTCTGCAGTGACCGAGTGCAGGTAAACTGTATCAGGTTCTGTTGGATTGGCAGCCAAGCAAATCAACTGCCATTGTTAATCTGTGTAGTCACAGGTGCTATGCTAATTATGATAATCTCAATTTGAATATGAACTGATGCCATGATGCATTATTTCTCCTTTTATTCTGGTATTTAGATTTGTGGCAATATGGGCAATATGCAGTTCACAATGTTTTTCATTTTCTCGTGCACTCACTGATTGTGCTTGAAACATTGCTACGACTGATTGCAGGTGTACATGCCATCACTAATAATTTCTACAATATTGGCATGTGAAAAGTTTGTGAGGGCAGTGATTATTTATCATGTGTATCTAATTGTTATTGAATATGTTGCTTGTCGTTGAAAATGTTAGCATGAGCTATTTAAAAAGTAACATTTAACCCATTCAAGTCATGGCATTAAAACACCTTTTAAAATGAATTTATTGTTTGTTTTTGGAAAGTAGAATGTTTTTGTAAAATAGCTGTACTGTTAACGATTGTCATAAAGGCCTGATGTATTATGATAAACATGGTCAACATTTTTTATTATTTAAATTTCATTACAAAAAAACCCCTAAACATTCTTGGAATGAAACCTATGATTAATATACGCAGATTTAGCTGGCAGGCAAATTATACGATACACAGTGTGTACAACACTCTAATTGTCTAAAAAACTATTAATAATGAATGACTGCATTTCGAGGAGAAGACGCATAAAAACATCCAATGTGAATGTAAATCCACAAAGGCATCTAAATAATTGTTCAGTTTAGGATATTATATATTTTGTATGTGGGTACTAATATTGTTGAAAATATACATTATATATATATAATAATAATATATATACATATAGATATACAACTTACACATTTTTTTTATGACTGCCTACCTTCAAATATGAACATTAAAGTAATTAATACATGCATGCATACACACACACATGCATACAGTATACATGTATACAAATAAAAACTAAAACACAAGAAGTAAAACAAAAAGAATGTTGTAAATACATGGAGAATATGGGATGCAATTTCATATGTATGACAGATAGGACAAATTGGTGTAGTTGAAATAGAAGAAACAGAATGATAGGTGGAATCACGGGTTTGGTCAAACATGGACTACAGAACACTTTGAAATGAGAAAGAGGGATGTGGAACACTGGGGATGGGACCCTTTTATGGTACATTCACTCTATTTTAGGAACATTTAGAACAAACACCCTCCCCACATGAGTGACATCGATCATAAGCTATGCTTTAAGCAATTGTGCTGTGAAAGCATCCTTGAGCAAGTCGTTTCGTGGGCCCAGTATCATAGCAAGGGTACAGAAAGCGGAGGTTAGTGTCATCTCAGTGCTAAAACAAACAGAATGATAGAAGGAACAAAGCCAGCGAAGAAGGAAAGAGTTGAAGAAGAAAGAACACAAGGGAACAGAGTTACATCTGGAGAGGAATAGATCACTGGAAAAAGGGTAAAGAACAAACCAAACAAAAGAGCAGACAATGATACAGTTTAGTGCTGCTATACTGTACACAGTATAACCTCATTCAATAATGTTTGATGAACTATATTGGATGGCCAGATTCAAATGGTCTGTGCTCGATGTTTGTTTTGCTGGTAAAATCATACCCCAGGCTACCATCTGAATCGTATGGAAACTGAACACAGCAGTCGGGGTTCAAAAGCAGCGACTCTCTTTGCTCAAACTCGTTTTTCCACGCAGTGAATAAAGAGGAGCAGGAAAGATAGGACAAGCTGAATGGAATGGAGAACGGTATGTAAAGAGCTATGCAGGGAGGCTATTTTGCAGGGGTCACACAGGAACATACTATCAATCTGCTTCATGCATGACTTTGCCCTATGGAGAAATGTTTGACACAGGGAGGAGGAACATGGTAAACTCACTCCTGAGATTGTGATAGTGGAATTTTGAAATGTATTATTTTTATTTTATTACAAATTAATTTAGAAATTCAGTAATTTTTATTCAAATTTATTTACACATATTTACTTTAAGAAAATGCTGTGGTCATCAATTAAAGTTCTACAGTTGTTGGCATATTCAGCTTACATTTGGTTAGCTGTGTTAATACATTTACTTAGCTGAACAGTGTCACTCGTATCTGATTAAACAACACATTTGGGTAAATTTATTTTGGAACTATTAACATCATAGTGTGATATCAATTGTGCATGACTCTTCTTTACACCCTGCTGGGAGATAATGTTATCACAGTCGATACGAGGCGTCCCAGACAAATGTTCACCATCAAGGGAAAACGCTACATCACAAGCCTCATTAGGAGCATGCTGACAGGGTCCGCAAGCTCCCTTTAATTATGGCCTGTTTATCCGATCCAGCTTGGGACCGCACCCTCACTTCCTAACATGTTTGATATTGTTTGTCGTTGCTCTTGTAGCATGAAAGGTTCGGCGAGCTAATTTGTCACAACTGCCCAATTATATTTCATAGTTGTGCTGTTAAGTGCTAAGTGTTAAGTAACTGTTTTCTGCCAAACTAGCAACAGTGTTGTTGATTTATTTCACGTTCACCTTTATATTTAGCTGGAAGAAAATTATTTGGCCCCATGCAGGTCAGCGGACCCAGGGTCATGGGTCAAGACAACCGGGGTGATTTCCTTTGTCACATTCCCGTCAACGTGGCCTTGAGCTCCCGCTCTGTCAGATGCATTGATGGGGCGAGACCTGTGTCAGTTACTTGACAAACTGTGTCTGCGGTGACCTTGGTACCCTTGGTGGGATATAGTGCTGCTTCAGGCATGGGCCACAGATGAGAGAATGCAAGATGTGTGGATGTGCTCTGTATGGTGTGAAAGCAGCCGCTTCCGTTGACCTTGACGGGTCAGTTGACCTTCCACCATGTCAACCGGAGTGTCCTGCTGATCTGGGGTATGGCAATTTCTCTACCTTCTGACACACCTCTGCAGCTGACAATATTTTATCGAAATAAAGTACACAATCAGGCACAGGAATTCAGGCCAAATAAAAATGATACTGTGTGCATTTTGTTTCCAATTAGGTAATTTAGAGGTGTGGATGCTTTTATCCAAATGAATGTGAGTATTTACATGGGATAAAGAGCAGACATCTTGCTCAAGTATGTGTTCAGATATTTTAGGTCACCTTCGTGTCTTAAACCCACAACCTTCCAGCTTGGAGTCATGAATGCGTGCAGTTAAGTGTGTTCAGAGAAGACAGGTGCAGGACGTCGTCAGAGAATGAGACGCCCCAGAATGATTCTTCTTGATTATTCGTATGCGTGTGTCCGTATAAAATCCGGAGATGTGTTTTTATGTGCTTTCACGTGCGTAACTTTTGTTTGAGCATGGGGAGATATGGGTGGTTGCCTTGCGACGGGAGCTCACGTTACAAATATTTACTCTCACAAAGCTTCTCCATTGCCCCATTACACTTGTACAGCCAACTATCACTCAACACATGTGACTTCTATTACTTCATAACGCTTTGTTCAAGAAATGCCAAAGAATAACTTCCAGAGAAACAGCAGTTTTCAGAAATAGTGCACTCTAAGTGGACCACTATAGACTTCGATTAATGCAACATGGCTGACTGGAAAATTTACATTGGTCATAGTTGTGGTTGTTTGCTGTGTCTCTGTGACCTCGTTGATAAAATACTTGTGGAATACTGTAATATTACTATTACTATATAATATATATATATATATATATATATATATATATATATACACAGTATATGTTGTCCTCAAGTAAAACAGGTATTCACATTGCGGGCCTCTAACTTGTTTTAACTTTGTGAAGCATACACAAACTTACTAACATGCAATGCAGATTCATGTGTTTCATTTCAATGAGTCGCCCATAAAAGAGGGAACATTGCTTTTACATCTCAATCGTTCCTGATTTACAATGGCTCTTCTCTCAGATGCATTCTGCACCTGTGAGTAATATCCTGTACGTGTGTGTGTGTGCGTGTGTGTGTACGCAAGTGCGTGCGTTTGTGTGAGTGTGCTATCTCAGCGGAGTCTCAATCTTTGAAAGAAGCTGACAGTCTGAAGGGAGAGAGTCGGCCATGAATCCTGCTCGCTCACTTGCACTCCCCTTGACACACACGCACACACACACACACACACACCTTTCCAAACATGAAGCAGGAGGGAGATGGAGGGAACAAGTAGAAGACATTTCCTGGCTGTGAATCAGTCTGATGACGGATCGCGTCCCCTTGGAGTGTCTGCACACAAGTGACCAGAATGATGCCTTTTGATTGGCCGCATTCAGGCTCTGCACAGCTCTCCAACCAGGACGTTTATTGCGTACGACGCAATCAGAGGCGCTATTCCCAGGCAGAGCTGGAGGGACCTGGGAGTGGGTGGAGATGCAGGGAGGCAGAGCAAAGTAGATGGGGTGTGTGAAGCGTTGAGGAACTTGGTACAAGTACAAGAAATAATGCTCAGTTAAAAGATGCATTAGAGAAAAGTTATGGTGGTTAAACAACTAATGAGCAGATGAGGATTCATATTAGCGTTGAGGAACTTGGTACAAGTACAAGAAGTATTGCTCAGTAAAAAGAAAGAAAACCTCTTAAACATGAGTTCCCCTTTTTTAGCAGGCGCTCCCCACGGTCCATCTCTCGAGCTAAGCCTAAATTGTTTATTACCTCTCTACAGCATGTTGTCATACATTGTTGAAAGACAAAGCCTCTGAACTAACAATATAATCTAGCCATTGTTGCCAAAATATAACTATATTTCAACAAGGCGATAAAAATATCGCAATGTGCATGCGTACATGAACACTCATAGCGATCTTATTTATTTCAATCCATATATACATATATGCATCATCAGATAGCGGACAGTCCTGTGATTGGAAACATATAAACTTTTTCCACATAGCTCCACATATGCCTGAATAAGCTTATCATCTTCAACAATATAATTATGTTTTTCAAATTACATACAACCCACTTCCACTTACCTTTATTTGATGTTATTGAGACATGCTCCTTATATCAGCTAAAAAACAACTGGAAACCAGTAATCCTTTGACTAAGGTAGGTTGTAAACTAAGGTGTGGATGTGGATCCTTTTGCACTCCACTCCGATAAAATAAAGACGATGTTTTGGATGTATATTGATACTTTGTTTGGGGCCTTCTTATAGCCAGTAGCCATCATGTAGCAAAACAACATATATGTCATTAGATTCAGAAGCCTATAAGCTTTCTAAAAAGGGGTCACATGTCAAATTCGACCAATTAGACGCAGTAGCGTAGCCAGAAATGTGCTTGTGGGTGGGCGTACATGAAACTAGGTGGGCAATAGCAATTTGTCTATAAGGCCTATAATAACTACAATGTAGCCTATTACGCAATGCGTCTGGTTGTTCTTCAATCTGAGGTTTGACAATTGGCCGAACCCTCCTCTACAGCACCTTGGAGTAGACTTTACCAGGGATGCTGAGTAGTGTGATTCCCCTGTAATTGGCACACACTCTCTGGTCCCCCTTTTTGAAGAGGGGAACCACCAGTCTGCCACTCCTTTGGCACTGACCATGTTGAAGAGTCATGTCATCCAAGACATCCAAAGCTTTTAGCATTTCTGGACGGATCTCATCCATTCCTGGGGCTTTGCCACTGTGGAGTTGTTTGACTACCTCAGTGACCTCCCCCAGGACAAATGATGATGACCTCCCATCAGCCTCCAGCTCTGTCTCTTCCATAAAGAGCGTGTCAGTCGGATTCAGGAGTTCCTCAAAGTGTTCCTTCCACCGCCCAATTACCTTCTCAGTTGAGGTTAACAGCGTCCCATCCTTTTCAAAAACTTTCATTTTTGGACATACTGTAGCCTGAAATATATTTGTTTACAGATAGCCACATGTGAATAAAGCTGCAGCCTATTGAACATAATAATGCCTACTCTAATAAAGCAGGGATACCTATTGTCACTAAATAGGCAGTAGAACAATTATGGCTATGCCCCGTATACTTCTGTAAGTGATTTTAAGCTTTGAATACGCTTGGCCAAATTCACCAAATATCTCCTCAGTCCACTATCTCTATCTATCTAACCATTTGCTGTGCGTGCTGTGCTATAAAAATAATCCACTACTTCTACACAGCCCTGTAAATAGTAACACACAGTGACATTGAATGGATATGTTTTTGGTTTGATTGAAGTTTGAATTCAGCAAGCGCTATTGAGAATTACTTACATTTGAACAGCTATGCACTCAATAATATGCTATTTCTATAATTAAAGCTTAATAACGTTGACTTGGTTTCCTAATTAGACAACACAGAGTCAAACCTAAATTGATGAATGCCCAGTAGCTTAACTAACGTCTGTTGGTGATTCTTAATTATATAGTGTCAGACCTACTCTATTGAAATCAACTCTGATCTCAATGATTCCAAATCTTGCAGAGGGTCTTGACATAAATAGCTAATGTTAGCTTTGAAACGCACACATCATGGTTGGGGGCTTCAGGCTCAGCATGTACTTGCAAATAAATCCATGGACACAGGCTGCGCAGATATTTTGGTCTGCAGTACAGCTAATGTGTCTCCCAATAAAAACACATTTGTTAAAACCCCTTAAAGATGATAGCAGTGTGTCATCCGTGTTTTTTACTTCAATTCCCAGAGGCAGCGGCATTCATTTGTTTTTTTTTGTGAAATGAAAAGTTGATATTAAACCAGATTACACATACTGTAGCTATCTGGACTGGGCAATAGCAAACAGAAACATTCTACTACTATAGCAATACCATACTGTTTTTACAATATATCACCAAAGTTTTGGAGAAGCTAAAACCTATCCACGTTTTGTTTATATTACACAACACCGACAAACGTAATCCTTCTGCTAAATTCATAAAATGTGTTCCTTGTCAGTGACTGCAGAGCAGCAATAGTGTGAAGCAGAGATATTTACTGCCAACACATCTCCTTAGCCACTTTCCATTTCCTGCAATCTTGTGTTTACCCCCTTGTTATTCCTACATTCTTGTTTCCCTTGTTCTCCGATTATTAATGATGGATCATGAATCACATTGCAGGTTTCCATTCCATCAAGCCCTAACATGGTGATGATCAACACTCTATAGAAGGTCCTGTGATTAGTAAAATCACCTGCTGCAGAGATCGGTTGCAATGACAAATGACTTGTTGTGTCACGGTGGTACATGGCTGACCCTGTGCCCTGACCTGCTTTGAAAGAGGAGAGGTGAAAACAGAATGTCTCTTCAGAGACCAATACATTACTTTACTTAATGTGTACAAGGCCATTGTTCTTTTTGAGACACTGGGAATGTTTGGATATGTGGTTCAGTTTATTGAGCAGAATTCTTCAAAATCAGTAATGGCAGTCAGTGAAAATGACTAATATGTGTAATAACACACTATTAATGATAATAGAAATTTGTAGTATAGATATTTTCATAGGTGAATTATACTGTAAGTACAGTATGTCTGATGTAATAAGATATATTTCAAGGTCAGTCCACTTCACAGTGAGGATAGGAACATTGTTAAAATTCTGAAAAGCTGCCAGTTTCAAATCACAGACACTGGATGCAGATGAATAGACAGTTGGTCGGTTTGCTGCAAAATGTCTCTGAAATTTAGCTATCCTCGAAAGTGCCAAAGCATGAGCATTTGTCATTCTGTGTGAGGTAAGGAATGTTTTTGACATTTCTATAGGCTCTACATGGTAGAGGCAATGGTGCATACATCTCAAAATCTGCCAGCTTTCTCTTTTAACTGAATCTCTAAACCAATATAATTTGACACAATTTCTGCTTCATTCAACTGTAAGAAGTGGCTATTTAAATATATTGAGCTCACGACATCAGAATGGAGAGGAGAAAATGTTCAGCTGGCTGATAAACTGGTGAACTTTATGCAGATGAATAATATCCAGTTGGTTGTTTGATTTGTTATAGACTCCCACATTTCTCTCTTTCTTCTCCCCCTCGTCATATAATAGTATGCCCATAAAAACCATGGCCATGACTGCATTGAGAGCATGACGTTGCCATAAACCTAGTAAATGATTGTCCTATAGCGCTCGTGTTTGAGCTTCATTCTAGAACTAAACATCATGAATACCCAGCACAGTTGTTTGCCTGTGGGGTGTGAGGTAAGACAACGACAGATGCATATTGAGTTGGATGGCCTGTGAGACAGTGTCCACATACCAATTCTCTCTCTGAAGATCATTTGGGTCTAAATTCATAAAACATCTAGCTACAATAAAGCTATTAATGTTGTTATGTATCTACAGTACAGCAAGCTTCTACACAATTTATTTGACAAGATGACCTGATAAAATGCCAATTTGTGCACTTCCGCCCAGAATTTGACCTGAAACTTGTGTTCCCATCTCTTCCAACTACTGTATGGTGGGCAAAATATAGTGGAACTTAATTTATGTACATAATATATTTGTTGAGCTCTCTAATATAATATGATAGGTTAAATAGTCTTAATTCATTGGTAAAATATCTGCAATAGCCATGTCCACACTAAAGCATCTTAAAAATAAAAAATAAAATGATATAGTCTCTTTGGTAAAAAGTGTTGTTGCAGTGTTAATAGCAGATCAACATTTACTGCATAGCAATGGTAACATGTCGTCTGAATCATACTGAATCTATAATGGGTGGTGGGTGCTGGGTATATAGTGTACATAAAATGAGATACAGCCAAAGCAGCTGGGAAAGAAGGTAACTAGTCAATGGGACAAATCCCTTTAACCGTAAAGGCCAAGTTCAAAGCCTGTGACAACCAGCATCTGCCCAGCCACACAAGGGAGCTGTTCTGTATCTGACCCTGTGCTCTGACCTACCGGTGGATGTGGCAAGCATAAAGACAATCTCTCCTCTGAGATTAATAAAGCATCGCTATAGGAAAATGTTGAGCTGAATTGTAGCTGTGTTACGTACTGTATGAAGTGTGTTTTTCTGTGGCACATCTTTAATAATATATTGGTTTCTTTGCATAGCACAAGCACTGAAAGCTGAAGGTCAAATATTAACTCCACAACTTAATAAAAAATGTACGTATTAACAATAATAGTTTCAAGCATAAGCCGCTGATATATACCATAGGTTCATCTTCTCTGATTGACAGGGTGCATTTGAAAAGGGTTTACAATATATTTATATTACTGTAGAACACATGCACGTGGCTACAGGTGTCCAGGTAGGGAACATGTGGATGCTGTGTGAGACTACACTATGTACTTACTTGTGTGGTGCCGCGTGGAGTTGGACAGTGTAGTTGTGTCTTAAATCAAACACACATCTCTTGTTGAATTATAATTTGCACTAGTCATAATTCGACAGCAAAGACAGGGATACTCAATATGTGGCCAAAGAGTAACATGGAACAGTCTGGCGGTTGAAGTAAGTACAATCACAAACTATGCAGTGGTAAGGACTGCCACTACATGCAGTTGAATGGATGCTGATGTGCTACAGAAATGACTGTGATCATGAAGCATAACTCTGTGACGATGTGCAGAGCATAAACATTTGTCCAACTAAGTTTTCATATTGCGGCCGCTAACCCCCCTCCACTGCAATATACTTTTAAACAATACCCTCATTGGTAGATGGAGGAGACAAACAGATTTATGAGTGATATATATATCGAAATAAAAATCATCTGTGCAGCATGTATTTACACATAGCATTTCATGAAAATAGCCACAGGCGTTTAGATGGTTATGGAAGTTCTCGTGTGTCACAATGGAATTTTAAATAGCTTGCTGGTACACAAGCTATCTTTCTTCTATTCTCTTCTCTGATTATTAAATGTGATTATCTATTGCTTTTTTGTTAAAAAGTTAAATGTTAAATGCTGAGAAAAACAAATCACCTGTGATAACTGGCAGCAGACACAATGAACGCTTGTCACCTTAAAAGTCACCAAAGCATGCTGGGATTAGAATTTCAGTCATGATGGAATAATCATGGAGGAAGGCACTTGGGGAAAAATATCCTAGTAAACTGCATTACTGATATGAATAAGCAGCGAGTGTGTGAGAGAGAGAGAGATTGGATACAGCAGTCATTTGAGGATTATTTGAGGAGAAAAGCTAGTGGAATTGAATTCCAGATCTAAATGGAACTAGTTTACAAGCCTAATCATCTCTTAATTTACTGTCTGTGTTAAATCTGCATTCATCTCTGCAACTCTCTTGTTGTGTAGCTTGCTTTTATGTCCCTCACACCTTTTGCTCCATGCCTCCATTTCTCCACCTTTAGCTAAATCTCAGGGTTAGTTATTTCCATATGTGTTGCATACATGCATACAATTGGGTTTTGCATCCACTGAAATCTCTTGTTTTCATGTAAATCAGAGAAACATTGATGGACCAGTCATTATTTTCTCTGGCAGGAAGACGGATGTGCATGTCTGTATGTTTGTTTTATTTTATGATTTCTTACAAGTCTTTCACAAATGTGTTAGTTTATTTATTTGATTTAGTGTCTTGTAGAGTGGATTTATTCTATTTTCTCATACTGTACATTACGCTAAGACAGAAAAACAGTGAGTTAACATGAGTTTAGCCTTTTATGAGCTTACCCATTTGATTGCAAAACATGTTATGAAGAATCCAAACTACTTAGAACTTAACTTGAGTAGCCTGATCAGAGTGAAGAAACCTTCTCATTACCATCTGAGAGTGTGCAGATATATCAAAGAAAGCGCCCCAGATTCGCTGGATAAAGACTAGTTATTACCAGGCTCGTTGCCATCACTACTGAACAAAGGGCACATTTTTGCTTTTTATTTATTTGTGTGAAGGGTGGTGTTTTTTAAGACAGCATTCGTTTTCACCATCCAGTCCTGGTTACGAGATGTTACATCAAAGAGAGGCTGGCTTTGACGAGAGGCCATCAGCGCTGAATAGAAGAAAACAGGCATTAACATCAAATAAGAAGAGAGATGTGGTTGTACTGACTGACATTTGAATGCAGGTCGACTATCAGCAAGCTATCATATAGATATAAAAAAACATTATTTTATAATTTACTACTTCCTTAACTTTTGGAATTCAATTAGGCCTGTTCTACAGCACAGGTAGACAACATATAATGCTACATCAACATATGTAGTGTATAACCTCAGATTAATTGAGGTCACACATATTTGATGGTTTACAGAAGACATTCTGGAGGGCAGCAATGAATACACATGTATACTAGGAGAGGTAGATACTGGTTGCCATGCATTGACTCATTCATTGACTCAAATTTCAAAAAAAAAAAAAAGGAATTAAACTATAAGGAAACTCGGTTGACCTGGGTTCTGCCTTTCTTGCTTAATTTCTTATTCATAACCAGTCAGGTTCTGACTGGGTCTGGTTATGAACTAGCGGTTGTTGCCTCCTACTGGGCGTAGACCTCTGGCTAATTTTAAAACTATTGGACAGTGGTCATCAACCAGTGCTCCATCTAGCTCTATCAGCGTGAAGAAACACTGTTGACTTCATCGACATTGCACTAACCACCCCCACTGGTCGCTGATTGGTCTGCATCCAGGTGGCTGTGCGAATGTCTAAAGTGAAGGTTTTCAGATTAATCGCAACTAAAATTGAGCTAAGAGCCTATTAGCCTATTAATATTGTCTCCAAATTGCTTAAATCTGCTTTTACTCCGGGACTCCAAGAGAGAGGGTGAGAGAAGGTGTATGTGTGTGATTTTGTGAAGGTTAGAATTAAAAGACATTCCAGATTCTTCCCTATTCTACAGTATACTGTTTGTACAAGGTCAACTTGTGTGTCTGTGTCTGTGTGTGTGTGCGCGCGCGTGTGTGTGTGTGTAAGATATATTTACATGTCTCTAATGTGTGTGTGTTGGCATCTGGAGGGTACCTTAGGTCAGACTGCTAAAGGAAGAACATGTCTAAAAGCTGGTGTACCCTGATAATTCTCTCTCTCTCTCTCTCGCTCTCTCAATTCAATTCAATTCAAGTTAGCTTTATTAGCATGACAGTTATTACAACAGTATTGCCAAAGCTAGAGG
>JAODTR010003355.1:0-12855 GCA_025399935.1 Amblyopsis rosae
TGGCTCCAGACGGGGACCCCGGGCTTCCTCCGGGCAGGGTAACTCCTTCTCTTAGTGAGTTCTTCATGGGGGTCTTCCATTTCTTATCGTAATCCCTTATTTTTCTCTCTCCCCCTTCACAACTCAGACATTCTCCCATGTTCTGTCTTTCCCACGTTGGTTTCGTCATCCATCCCAATCTATTATTTATGTCTCGTCTAACCCTAACCCTATGAGCCCAAGTCTAGTCTCGTCTAGCAGAGCCAGCCTTTCCTTACGTTCAGCACAGAGTTGCTTATGTGACGTAGTGCTAATGGAAAGCAACCAAGTCTAGAAAGTAGAAGTTTTTCAAACGTCTCCATCGTCTGACACTAGGGGTCGTCACGTTGAAGCCGCTACCACTACTACTCAGCTAATCAGCCTGGTGTGCTGCAAGAAGCATGCTGCAAGACAAGAGTATAGTCTACTACTAGAACTTTGTAAGGGTGTGGCTATCTCTCCTTTTAGTAAAAGGAGCAACTCAACAGCCCACAGACGCAGTAATACCTAGAGCCATACGTGAAAACAGCTGAAACTGCAGACGTTTTAAGATTTCCTATTTTTACTGTTTTGCTTCCCCTCTTTACTCCAAGGGTGCCATGTTTAGAGTGCATTTTAGAGTCCTCAGTTGTGGGATTCTCAGTGCCTTGCCACAGCAGAGTCCTATATCATATCTGCTTAGCTTTAATAATTAACCACAATAACTGACTGGTACGGTGGACATATGCTACATACAGTATTTGTATATTTACAAATGGACCTATCTTATTTTTACTAATATTGCAACTTTTGATATGTATATGTAAATTGTTGTGCATATGTAAATTTTGTGTATCTGTAAATATAAGGTATATGGTATATGTAAATATAAGGTATATGTAAATTGCTTATATGTAAATAAAAGGTATATGTAAATATAAGGTATATGTAAATTGCTTATTATTATTATACAGTATGCAAAATATTATAATTAGAGTTACACTGATCAAATTGAGTACTGCTAACACCTGAACACCCGAGTTAATTATCTAGTTAAAGGCGGTGTTCACCAGTTTGTTTTTGAATATCGTTTTGGCTTTTAATACAATTGTTTATAAATCTGGATTCCAGGCATGCACAAAACAATGTTTTGTAAATATATCCCCCATATATAGTGTATATATTTACATAGCACAAGTTACACAGCTTGTGTTGCATATTTCCAGGTTTATTTAATATAGGACAATGTGTTTAGTGTGTACACAAACATTTGACGCTTAACTCCAAATAGAGACAATGACTGAACTACTGGTCATTTAATATTGTATAAATGGTTACAGCTTTATAATACACTGTTCACAGCAATCAGGTTTATATACAATGCAAAATAAAATGAGAGAAACATTTTGTGGTTCAGTTCTACAAGTTTTCTGATTAGTGAAAGCACAAAAATTTACGATTTTTCTGTGAAAGGGGAAATATTCGTTTCAAGGCTGTCAGACCATCAAGGGTAGATGTTGCCAGATATTTAAATAAAATATTTATTGTCATTGTCTAAAAGAAGCATTCTCAAATTGGGCAACCGTGACTGTTCTTTAAGAATCCATTGACATGTTAGTTAACAAGAGAACTACACGCATTATGTTATTCCCTGAAATTATTTACAATAAACAACCAGGCAGTTGCACCAGTAGGTCAACACAACCTGTCTAGAACAGTTTTATTATAATAGCGATTTACATTCAACGTGAAACTTCTGTGTTGTACAATACTAAGCCACATGTAACAAAAATGTAAATGTTCAATCTAGGCAAATTAACTTGTACAGATCATAGGTCCAACATAAACAAATATAGTTTAAGATCTGGTGGTGGTGCTTAGGGCCAACAATATGCAGTCTTTTATTTTACTTGATAGGGTGGCTAGGGATATCAGTGTTTGACACAATGGTGTATTGTAAGATCATTCCTCAAAGACGAAAACATACGATAACATATATTTTGATTTCAACTGAGAAGCTATGAGATACCTTAAGTGTCATTTAGTTTAAGGGCAAAATAATTGTGTAAACATACATTCTGACACATACAACTGACAACCATTGTATTAATTGAATATGATGACTGAATGAATGAATTAAATCATAAATGCCTACAGCATAACAAGACAAAATGAAATATTTACCTATAGCATGGTTCAGCAGGTAACACTACCAAATAAAAAAAGGGAGGAAATGTATGATCTATGAACAGTTTATTTCCATCCTCTAAGTGCAATGTTTTTACCACACCAGTCTTCCTGCTCAGAATGCACTAGGTTGGTTGACCTAAGGCATCTTCATCAATCCAACTAAATTAACTCAACACGACATATTGTTGTAACACAAAAAACCCACAATGCAGTCATTGACTGGAATTGACACATTGGAATTGACAGATTACTGTTTAAGATACTGTGACAGGTTGAACTAAAATAAAGCAAAGCAATAAAGGTACTAAGATACAGTATTGCAATTACATTAATAGTAATCTTCAAACGTATTTTTCTCATCATTGATTTGTAAGGCTAACATGATTAAATATGCAAGTGTTTGTATGTACTGTACACACAGTATGTGTAAACATGAAGTATACTGTTATCTTTATGAAATATGCTTATTGTGTGCCAATTAATTTCCCCATGGGAATTGTCCTCAAGAAAGCATTATCTTATGACTAGTAACATATCCTTAACATAAATTAAACATTTGCATATTTTATGAACACATTCATTTGGTATGATGTTATCGTTGAGAGTTTAGACAGTGATATATCAGCAGCACAAATGTTGATTCAAAGCAAATGCAGACATACTTTGTAGTATGTTTGAAAGAGAGGCACTACATATAATATACAGTACATATTCAGAAACCCAGCTTCTTTTTGTGTTGTACGTACAAACAAACAAACAAACGGAAGCTTTGTGCACCTGATAATGAACAGAGCTCCAATATAAACATCCAACTTTATATTGGAAGATGTCTTCGAGTTGAGCTGATGTGTTTTGATCATTCTTATGTTTACTAGGGACAGTAAAATTCAAGTAATCTTCACCGCATTGTTATGGTAGTAATAACTATGTAGGGGCGAGGTTAACTTATCAAAATGTTAAAGGAACTCATTAAAAAGTGCAGTGTGCAGAAATTGCACTGTACTACTACTTTAGAAATATAAACGTCTTTGTAAATAAATACATGCACAAATAAATAATAAAGCTGTTAAATATCTAAATAGATCACATATTAATATAAATCAAATTTAGGGAGTGAGATTAATTTGGGGAAAGTTCATATGGTTGTACTTAATTAATAAATCTGACAGTGAATAACCTCAACGTTTCTATGAATAGCTAACATGATATGGCTTTATCAAAAACACTAGAGAAACATTTCATATTTTCATTAATGCCACTCCACTCTCTTGCCCATTTCTAAAATTGCTGTGTGTGCTAATATTTCCCTAAGGTTCATGAATATTTAAAAGCAAACACATTATCAGAATCCATAAAAAGCTTTTGAGTACCACATCTGAACTAGAAAATGAAAAACACAGATTTTTGTCAAAAACAACTTTGTGTATTCTAAATACAGTGCGTTTATGCAAACCATTTAAATCATTGTGTGTAGTATAAAGTATATTAGCTGACAGCTGAGATTAACCTCGAGATGGCAGGTTTTGGGACTGAGTACTGAAGCCATGTTTTATTTTATTTATCGTTTTGATTTATTTTAAAAGGAGTATGTAAAGCCTGATGTGTCACAGACAACAACTACATTACCTTACATATGAAATCTAGAATAAAGGACTTGTTCCTATTCCCCACCCACACGGATGCTTCGCCTCCCCGGGTATGACCCCACAGGTTCCAGTACAGTGTGAACCGCTAAAGGGGTTCCCATGACCACCGAGACGCACACAGCAGCGAAGGTCTGACACAAACAGGGAGGAGAAGGGGGTGTTTGGGAGGTTGGTGGGTGGTCTGGTCTCGGAAAGGGGGGGAAGGAGGCACGAGGTCAAGGTTGGAAGAGGGGCGGGGCTGGATAAACGACGGGAGGGGAAAGGGGGGCCTACATATGTACAGTGTAATAGTCCTTGTGTTCCACCTCGCTCTCACACAGATCTTGTTCAGTGTCTTGGCTCACATCCTCATCTGTCCAGCTCTTCTCCTGGAGAGCTTTGACCTGTGAAACGGAAGAGACAGAAGGAGAAAATATTCCAGTTTTCCTCACGCATGTTCCAAACTGCGGTGCAATAGGGTGAGGAAGCGTGTGGCTCATGCACGTGTTGTCGTATGCAGCCTATCTAAAGTAGAGGTTGGATTCCATTGAATTGTGTATACTGGACTTAGCAAATGAAGATTCAAGCGTTTCACAAAAAATATTCATACTACAATTTCCAACAGGACATTCATTATATGGTAGAAAAACCATGAGACCACTCATCCTAACAACTGACAATAAATAATAATAAATATAAACTGACAAAAAACATACAACTGACAAAAAAAAATAATGAAAAAAATAGAATAAAAAATAAATAAATAAAAAATAAATAAATTACATTATTTGCTTTTTGCACTGGCAGCTAGGGTTGATAATTAATTGATTAAAAGTGTATTCATTCATATATTAAAATGTAATTCATTAATTGATTAAAATGTAATTCATTAACTGATTAACATTTCTCATCTGAATATTATTACTAATAGAAGCAAAAAATGGTAGATGTAATAACATGCCATACATATCATAATTTGGGATGCACCGATCGATCGGCAGGAGATCGGAATCAGAGGATTTCCACTCAAATTAATACGAGATGTGTGGTAGTCCGATTTTCTGTCGATTGATCATTGTCAATCGTTGTCAATTAAATGGCTGTCAATTCACCATTCATTTAATACAATTGGTATCGGTATCTTGTTGATTTTGCGGACTGAAAATCGTCCAAAGAATTAAAACCAGATCGATGCATCACTCATCATAACGTTACTATGTCATAAATACATCATATAGACCTAAACCAATGAGCAAATTAATTCTAGGAGTAATTGTGGCTCCTATCCTCGGGTATCACCATAGTAACGCTCGGCGGGGTGGCGGTGGGTGGCGGTTGGCTTCACCTGATGGTCCCGGCAAGGAGGGGGTTGAACGCGTACAGCCAGTCGTGCATGTCCTTGTCACTGGCAGCCTGGAGCAGGATGCCACGGTGGTCCGTGCACACGGCAAACGTGTTTGGCGTCTGTTGTGAACACGCATGCACACACACACGCACACACATACTTACATTAGGACACCAGAAAACCATGTATTTTAATTACAGTAATAATATACTGTAGTATTAATAATAAATGTAATAAGATTGTACTGTAATAATGAGTGATTTACTACTATGGTATATTATTATTATTACTACAGTATATTACAGTGTATAATTACTACAGTAAATATATGAGTATTATTATAGTATATTAAAGTGTATTATTAGTAGTATTTTACTACAGTATATTATTACTACAGTGCATAATTACTCTAGTATATATTATTATTGTTACAGTATGTTAGTGCAGTTAGAGCTTAAGATATCAGTCAGGGCCCGACAGGTCGGGTCGGGCCCTGACATATTTCAACAGGCAAGGGCCGAACTCGGGAGGAATTTAATAATTAATGCAAATCATCCGCAGCGTGTTTATTAAGCAACTTGAGTCGTAGCTCATTCAGATCTGTTGCCAGTCGCAGCCCGTACCTTTCCCCCTCGCTGATACGTTGTTATCTAGAGAGAAACACGAACATGGATGCCAGTGACGAGGTGAATACGTTTAGCCTATATAGGATTATATTTGTTCCAAGCCGTTTTCATTCATAATTAACGTTTAAAACATTACAATGACTCCAGTTCACGCCTAATAACCTATATACAATATACGATACGTAAGATGTAGGTTGCATCTCTGCTTTGTTTATCATTTCTATGACAACTAGCATGTTATTTCCTTAGCTCCTGGCTCAACATCGTAGCGAAAACAACATTTCTCTTCTCTTTTTATCACTATCCAGCAAGCTGTTCAATATACCATAGTACCAATAGTAGTAAATTAGTCAGCAGCACTATCTAGAGTTCAGCGCCATCTGATACAAACGGCGATGCTCAGGGTACGGACACTGCCTGGGAAAGTTGTAAAAACATATTGGGCTGTAATTGGGTTCGGACTTCAGAAAGCCAAATACTTGTGCGGGACCGGTTCGAGCTCAGAATTGTTTCGGGCTCAGCCCGTGTCGGGTTCAACTTTTCAGGATGATAAAAGCTCTAACTGCAGTATATTATTATTACGGTATACTGTATTATTTGTACTATAGTATATTATTAAAATATATTATTATTACTACAGTAAATTATAATTATTACTACAGTATATTATTATTACAGTATATTACTACAGTATATTATTATTAACATAATATTAGTATTAAAGTATATTATAACCGTTTATCATAATTACAGTATATTATTATTACAGTATTATAACAGTATATAAATATTGCAGTATATTATTACTACAGTATTATAACAGTATATCATAATTGCAGTATATTATTACTACAGTATATCATAATTACATCATATTAGCATTAGAGTACCTTCAGCATGGCCTGCTGATCCTCGCTGTACTCCACGCGGGCCGTGGAGAGGTTGAGGATGGCCCGCTCCACAGTGTCGCGCTCCGTGTTGTAGATGTAGACATATGGCCGTCGCACCACCACGTAGCGCTTCACGAACACTTTGGTCTGGGGCTCCAGGAAGTGCAGGTAGCCCTTCTTCGACACGATGGGGCTGGAGCAGAGCCATGGAAATAACAGAGTTACGCCAACGGAAGTTCGAATTTGTCAACGGTCACATGGTTCATTGAGAGGCAAAACCTATGGCACAATAGTTCCCAGAAGTGCTTGGTGGGCAATTTGAATATATATATACCGATATATAAGTTCATTTTTTTGTATTAAGTAGTCAATAAATGCACCAATTTACATTTAAAATATATTTTATAGTGTACTTTAAGTATTGAGGCTAACTTCCGGGAACTATTTTGAGGCTCCACGATCCGTCATTGCTGTGAACTAACTTGAGTGAAAGGAGATGGCGCGACGCTCTCTTTACATGGCTCTGGGTCAGAGGGATGGAATAATAACAAAGATGGAGCAGTGTAATGTAACTGTGCCAACACCGCTCACTACAGCAATGCCTGATAGGCTTCGCAATATGTTTCAATGTAGGGGCGGAGCATCTGAGGGAGTTTTTTTTTTAATTTGAGCTGCAAGTTAGCAAGTGTTCTTGAGAATGACAGACATTGCATTTAAAGGTGCATTCAGCTAATGCTAAAGGTAAGCTAATACACTTTTTGTCAAATTCCACAAATATATCCTCGCATTCCACTATCTGACCGTTCTCTGTACGTGTTGAAAAAATGATTTGATACTTCCACACAGCCTTGGCTCCATAAAAGTAACATAAACACAGCGGCGAACACCGCTCGTATCAACAAAGCCGCAGCACTACGCGTTGCTTCACAATGCATTTCGACGTGTGAGACGCCGCCGCGGAGGACCGCACAGCGATACTGTTTTGATTTGAGCTCCAAGTTAGCAAGAATGACGGACCCTGCCTTTAAATGACCGCTCGATAACCAACTCTCTTACCATTAGCTGTCCCTACAGACTCACCTCACTCGGATCTCCTGGATGTCCGGGACAAACCTGCGGGCCCTCGGCCTGGGCCCGGGGGCTCCGTTGGCCGACCCTCCCTCAGGCTGGACCTCGGGCCCCGGGCTGACGGCATGGGAGCGAGGCGTGGGGGGCCTATGGAGCGCACAGGGACTTCAGCTAACGCCGTAAAAACACGCACACACACACACTCACATGCACTCTAGCAAACACGCACGCACGCACACACGCACGCGCATGCACACACACACAGGCACGCACGCGCGCACACACACGCATGCACACACACGCAGGCACGCACGCGCACGCACACACAGCAAAATACTATATATAATGAGGGGTGGGAAACAAAAGTAATCGTTACAATCAACAGCCATTCGTTGGTGTTGCAACAGCAGCTGACCTGAGGTCGGCGTTGCCGTAGAAACCGTCCACCAGGGAAGGACAGGTCGAGGAGGGTGTGATGGTGTCAAGGGCGGAGACGGACGGGGAGTCTCTCGGCAGCGTGACGGACATCTCTGAGATCTACACACACACACACACACACACAGGTGTCTTCTAAGGAAACAATAGCGTCTGCTTGCTACAGTTTGCCTCCGCAGCTAGTTCTGTCTGGAACCCCTCGATTCAAAAGCGTTTGTCATAAAGTCAGCGCCAATACATTTAAATCAAGCCTCGTTACCTACGGTGGGACCTCTAACCTTCATCCCACCCAATCAGAATGTGTAAAACCAGCTAGAGAGCAACTGAAGCGTACGCTGACGTCGTCATCTCGGGGCGTAACTCTGATTGGCCCGATTGTTTTCCACACGGGCGACGACCACTTTTGCACTGAGGGGTTCCAGACTGGTCGCAAGATCAGGCTGAGAACATCATCATGCATGCGACGGTCAAAGGTCAAGGGTCAAGCCGTACCTTGCTCTCGCTGGCGCTGACACACACGTGGCTGTACTCTCTGGTGAAGGAGTGCATGAGCAACCGCAAGCACTGGGGGGAAAGGTGATGAACTTACGGCTACGTACAGTTACATACAGTATCGTCATGCTGTGTTAGAAACACTTCTATTAAAGCTCCCCTGCAGTCAAATCAACATTTTGGGAATTTTGCATCATTTTTGTACAGTAGCCTAACACATTACGCACTGTCAAGTGTGTAAAGATATTTAGTGATATTTAGTTAAAATATGCTATATCTACGATATTACCCTCGGAAAAACTGGATGGCGTCATTTACTTCCACATATTCGTTGCGTCACTCTTATTTTGAGCTTGGCTTATTCCCTCCCCTAAACAAGAGCTCCGTACCAGGCAGTACGACTGCCGACATCTTGGATGCGAGTACCGGTACTTGTAGACATATTCATAACTTACCCTTCACTGACATGTTGCTGGGGTCCAGATGTTTCTTTCATCTGAGTAAAACAAACCATGCTGTCCGTGTGTGTGTGTGTGTGTGCGGCTGTGCCCCATACAAATGTATCAACAAGAGACCCTGTAGCTACGCTGGGGGAGGGGGGTTCACTCACAGCCAATCATAGTGTTCCCACATGAATACAACATGACACGCCCAATGACACCGACTTGAAACCAACAGTGAGAGCTACACGCTAGTTAGAAACAATGATTTAAAACGTTTATTGACATGTTTCTAAGTAGAACACAAACCTAGTGACGTTTTAGAAATCAGGAATGCTTTGAAAACGGCAATATGATGACTGCAAATTCCCCTTTAACATTTCTAGCATTTTGTATTTCTCCAGAGGAGCCAATTTTATTCATGTAAAATGATGTTTTAGCGTTTCCTCATTGAGGTATTCGGTACAAAATGGCCGACCTTGGCAGCTAGCTCCCTCTGCCGCTCTGTTGTGAAGTCAGCACTGGGACTGATGCCCTGGCGAGCTTCGGGGGTTGGCTGAGGGGTCTCGGCCATTTCCTCAGCGATAGAGGACAACAGCGCCTCCTGGCTCATAAGCAGGGTGGACTCCAGCTTCTCTCTCAGCAGCAGGTAGTGTCTGGTCTTCTCCACCTGAGAGAAGAAGGAGGAATGCAACACGTTGCCCTAAAGTCGCAGCAGAACCTCACCTCACCTGAACTAACTCAGGCTTATGGATTCAGGCTTATGGACTTTTTTATTTTATTTTATTGGTATTATTATAGTTGTTGTTATTGTTGTTGGTCTTGTTAATCATCTAAAGGTGTTTAACATTTTTCTGTCAAGCCACACTGGTCTGGAATAAGCAGTCTGCTATTGCTATAACAGTTTATCTTTGTCGGAAGCGTATCTCAGTTCGTGGGGCTCCTCAGCATACACACGTATGTGAGTATCTATCATCTAACAGGCCTGCAGCAGCGCAATCGCACAGCAAGCAAAGCAACGCAGCAACACAACCTGCAACGTACGCACATTACAGAAGAGAAGACCAACACTGCGCCTGGCCCCAAGCATACTACCAAATGCGTGACCTCGCGCAACGCAGGACGGGGACAAGCACTCGGGCTGATCAAAGCATATTTAGAGCACAGACTGTACGCGTGACTGTGTTTACCTCACTCGCACCACACGCGTAAGGTCTGCGTGGAAGGTATGCCGGGGCCTTAAAGGTACAGTCAGCTATTGCATGCTAATTGTAGGCTAATACATGCATATGCGTTGCTTCACAGTGCGTTCCGATGTGTGTGGCTGCGCCGCGAAAGGAAATTGCTTTGATTTGAACTCAAATTTAGCGAGCTGACCCTGGGGTTTAAGGGTTGCGTTGGGGCTGCTCCACAGGGGGGGGGCCCCCTTCACACTCACCTCCTGCAGGAGGCTGAGCTTCTCCAGCTCCCACTGGTGGTCCAGGATGAGGCTGTCGCTGCGGGGCCTCCAGCCCGCAAGGTTCTCCTCCCCGCGCACGTAGGCCACCGAGGTGTCCATCACTCGCCTGCGTCGCCTCTGCATGCCTGGTGGGGCGGGGGGTGGGGGGTCATTCAATTGCGTCAAGGATCTAAGGGCCTGATTGTGGAGCAAATTGAGTTTGCCTGGTTCAACCAGACCATATTTGCTTGGTGAATAAGGTCTGGCCATTGGACAGCGTTTAACCAATCGACGTTTACACAATTGTTTTGATGGCCTCATCTAGCTCTACCACCATTTACAAACACGCTTGAAACACAACGTCATCTCACCAACCCACCCTGATTGGTCCGCCAGCAGGGTGGGTGTGAAGACGCTAATGCGAACAGGGTTTCCAGACTGTAATCTCAGCTAAACCAATTGAGCTGAGAGCAAAAGTCGGGCGGAGCCAGGCTAGTTATGGATGCCATTTTTTTTGCATTTTAAGGACTTCAATAATCTGCAAATGAAAACAATGCCAAAACTCACTCCATCTTGCTGTTGCATGTGATCAGTCTTCAGGCTATGACTGAACATTGAATACAAGGCAATACAGCTAAAAGAACATTTTCTCTAAATCCGTCCCAATGGGCCGAGTTGAGTTTGGGAAATGTGCTTCCATTACAGTGCTCCATCTTGTTCTGATCTACATATCTTTGGTCTCACTCACCTGGACTCCCTGCATCTGCCTGGTGATACAGACTGACTTCATAGACTCCGGTGATACGGTTGCTGGACAGACAAAGAGACCCACAGCGACATTAGGGTAACTACTGTACATTATGCCTGTGATTCCAACATTTTCAATAGTGTAAAGTTAATGGTTCTCAGTGGGGATCATGAGAACCACATTATGATTTAAAAAACCTTTCCTTTCCAGAGTTTAACCTCACCCTTCGCAATATAATATGATAACCCCTTCCTTTCCAGGGTTTAACCTCACCCTTCACAATATGATATAATAAACCCTTCCTTTCCAGGATTTAACCTCACCCTTCACAATATTATATAATAAACCCTTCCTTTCCAGGATTTAACCTCACCCTTCAAAATATTATATAATAAACACTTCCTTTGCAGGGCTTACCCTCACCCTTCACAATATGATATGATAAACCCTTCCTTTCCAGGATTTACCCTCACCCTTCAGAATATGATATAATAAATTCTTCCTTTCCAGGGTTTAACCTCACCCTTCGGCCGCTCGCAGACTTCCGGAGCCGAACAGGTTCCGGATGGAGCGAGATGCGGACAGCTTGGTGTCGCGGGAGTAGAACACCATGCAGATATCTTTGGTTATGATCGTGGGCTGAGCGCAGTTCTCCATCTGCCAGGGCGGAACGAGAAGGAACCAGCGGTTATTGGGTCGCAACCAGACCGCATTGATTTTATGTACTATACTGTATGGTACACTAAGCTTCAGATGCAGGTAGCCTTGTGAGATCGTCCTCCATCATCACGCCAGCTACAGTTTCACTTCACCGGGAATATCAGTCTGGAACTCCTGAACTCCTTCAACTAATCAGAAATAAAAATCAGCTTGAGCGCTGGTGGAAACCAAAATGTACGACAGAGAGAGAGAAAGAGAGAGAGAGAGGTGGAAACCAAAAACGGACGACATATGCTGTTGTTGTCATCTCGAGACAACAACCCCTCAATGCAAGAGCGACAAGCGCTCTTGCATTGAGGGGTTCCAGACTGGTATTCGCGGCGAAAATAAATAGAAGCTTGCGAGATCAGGATGGTCTCACAAAGCTAGTATAGAGGCAGCCAGGCAGGGTACCTCCAGGTAGGCGGATAGGGTCATGTAGATCTTCTCCCCGTATGGAGTGACTCGGTTCAGCAATAGGGAATTGTGCATGGAGCTGTCCCAGGCTGCCTCAAACCGGTAGAAGGTCCTGGACGATGTGGTTGATGGGAAAAAGAAGACCAATGAACTGAAGAAGAACCATTCGCCCTCATTTCATTCAGACAGACAATGCCCTTCGTAAGACATGACACTTCACACTGTACTCAGACTATGTGGGTGGAATCATCACACTTAACATTGCTTCCTTAAATCAACTGAATGTGTCCATAGAAGACGTCAGAACGACGACATGCGACAAACGACCTGAGTCGACGTTCAGCTTTGAAACAAAACACCACAGGGTAGAAAAGGGGGATGAGACTGATGAGACTTGGTACAGAATGGAAAACGGGGGGGGGGGGGGGGGTATTTGAAATACCAA
>JAODTR010003356.1:0-7500 GCA_025399935.1 Amblyopsis rosae
AGCAGAAAGAGGAGAAAGAGGGAAGGAGGAAAGAGCAGACAAGCAGAGGGGAAAGAGAGAGAGAGAGAGAGAGAGAGAGAGAGAGAATGGAGAGAGAGGAGAGTGAGAGAGGGAGGGAGAGAGAGGAGAGAGAGAGAGAAACACAAGAGAGCGCGGGGGAGTTAGGAGTTCTGTGTCGCCTGTCGGCTGCCAGCAAACCACATTGCCTAACAAACCAAATAAAACAGATCTGATCAAAGAGAAAAACCTGATGTAAGAGTAAAAGGAAGGAAAACCTTCATATTTTCTAATGATTTCAGCGTGAATGCTAGTATAAGTTTGGGGGGAGGGAGTGGTGAACTTTGCAAATTAAAGCAGAGTATCACAGACACCCGTATAAAAAGAGTAATTAAGATTTCTCACTCACATTTTTGCGTAGCTCATAAAACCATGTAATGTATTCGTAATGTGTGTCCTGTGCAACATTCAAGCTTTTGATTCTGTTTTGTAAAAAGTCAAATGAATGAAGCTAAGCTATGTTCTTCTATTTTGAGAAATTGTCTCTAAAAGCTCCATGGCAACGGCATGTTATAACAATGCAATTTTTTGCCTATACCTTCTATTGGTGCTGAAATTTATATTTAAAAACAAATTAATAGAAAGGGCCAGGCTATCTAAAAAATGTAATAAACTACTGCATCATAGTTTATTATAGTGGATAGTGTGTAGGCTATCTGTATTTGCCAACAAGGTCTACTCTAGATTGTTCCGGTCGGCTTCAAAGTCCCTGGTCACTGGATCACATCATCACCAGGCCTGTTTTTATACCATTCTACAGTAAATGACTCCACATTGTGTGATTCTCCTTGTCTCTTTTGTTTACGTCTGCGTATTGGCACTTCTCTGCCTCTCTCTTACAGCCCCAAATCAGATCTATTTACATTATTTCACCCCTTTCTGCTGAAATCTTTATACATCTGATATATTTTCAATTCAATATCCTCAGGCAATGTTCCGCTGCCTGATAAATCAAATCAGAGTATCCTAGAAACTACAAATGCACTGGGACCATAAAAGGCGAAAGTGGGGTGTTTTGTTCATATCTCATTGAGGGTATTATATTTGAGTGCGTGGGCGCATGTTCCTGTGCGTGTGCACTTGAGTGTGTGTGACAGTGTGTGTATGCAGTGAAAAATCACTTGTTGATTTCAGTCCAGAGGGAAAAGTATTTGGCCAAGTGGAGATGAACTCTGCCTGAACCTTGGCTAGAGTACACATCTGAAGGCCTATTCAGAGTGAACAGACACACACACACACACACACACACACACACACACACACACACGCACACGCGCACCATATGTTCGTACACATCGCAAACACCATAGTGTTTCAATGCTTGCAGTTGCGTACAGTTGTCTAATTGCAGATAATTGGTTTTAGGCAGCGGATGAAAGAGTGAAAAATAGGAGAGGGACAGTGTGAGAGAGGGCTGACATTCTTTCAGTCATGATAAATAGCTAAGTGAACCATGTTTGTCATAAAGATCTATTAGCACAAGGCATGTGTGTGCTCTATGTCCGGAGTCTATTCACTGACTGTTGAGAGATGGAGTTTTAACAGAAGTGGAGAGAAAGTTATCCCAATTAATCATCATCCAAACTGATTACTTAAAATCCATTTCCCTGCATGGCTTTCTGTCTTTATGTGTGTATTTGGGACAGTAACAGTTGTGTGTGTGTGTGTGTGTGTGTGTGTGTGTGTGTGTGTGTGTGTGAACTGGCAAGCAATTAGGACTGCTTATATTTCAACTCTTGACTCAAAACAACTTTCCATTCCAACCGGACCTCGGGAGGAACTGTTCTAAACATTTAGGAGGGCGCGATTAAATGTGACGCATATTGTGAGGAGTCTGATGTTACCGTCATGGCATCACCGGAGCCTTCAAACGGCACACACCATTGTAAAAGTAGAAATCTAAAGGCCCAAAGCCCTGGATTTTGTAGCGAGAGAGGAAAAAAGACTCTAACCCTTCAAACCCCGTCCGTCATGCAGACCGGGTTCTCCAAAGTGAGAGATAGAGAAGAGTGTACTGAAAAACGAGAGGGAGAGAGACAGTAGGAGGAGAGAGAGAGAGAGCGAGAGAGAGAGAGAGGTGAAGTCAGAGGAGGATTATGTGCAAGTGTCATGTGTTATCTGAGTTGACAGCCACATTCCTATCTGACTAACTGGCCGATAGACTTACAACTGCAGGAGATCAGCCCTATAGAATATCACATATTACACATATTACTCATTAACATGGCAGCGGGTGGTGTGTGTGAGCTCACGCACGCATGCGCGCACACACACACACATACACACGGCCGTGTCCATCTGCGGCAGCATTTACGGAGGGTGTGAGCCTGCCTCACAGCAGGTGGCCGGGCCTTGATAATTTACTGGCTGTCATTAGAGAGAGAGTCTGGGAGCCTGAGAACGCCTTCCTCCGCCTCCCTCTGTCTCCCTCCGCCTTGGATCTCGTATCTCTCTTGAAAAAAAAAAGGTCTCGCCCTCTTTTCTCTGTCTCTCCTGCCACACTGTTCTCATTCTACAGCCAAACCCTCTCCCTGGGCTGGTTTTGCCCCCGGGGAGAGTGAATTAGAAGCCACGACAGACGGTTTCTTGTTCCCGTGCTGGTGTTGAGCGAGGCAGTGAGACGTTGGACTCCGCTGAGCGTTTGATCTCGTCCAAAACAGAGAAAAGGCGCTTCTTCCTCTGAGCTCATGTAAAGCTGCCCTCAGCCAAACAGCAACCATTTATGTGTGTCTAGAGAGGGTGTGTGTGTGTGTGTGTGTGTGTGTGTGTGTGTGCTGCGTGTCTGTCTTTTTGCATATCTCACTGTGTTGAAGGCTTTCATTATGTCTCGTCACCAAGGGAGTCTGCCCCCAACATCCTGTCAAACCCTTGGGCCTTTCTCCTGAATCATCACTGTCCCCCGAACCCATCCTATTGTAACTAATGGTAATACTGTATGTTCGCTATGTTCTTTTGTGTACGCGTTCCATGAGTGTGACATTCTTTGCAGATACGCATTGCCAGTCAGTGTCAATTAATACTACCACATCACAGGTTGGGTGGCAGGTTTGCCATTAATCATAATTCATTGCTTTATGGTGACATTGTGCTTGGCAGCCGAGACAAGGCTCAGCAGTGAAACGAATCAAAGCTGTGTTAAGTGTCTGGCTTAGTTAGGGGAGACAGACAAAAGGAGGTAGAGGAGAGAGAGAGAGAGAGAGAGAGAGAGAGAGAGAGAGAGAGAGAGAGAGAGAAAGAAAGAAAGAAAGAAAGAAAGAAAGAAAGAGGCTACTCAGGAAACAGTAGCTGTCAATGGATTAACAAAGGTTAGCTTAACACAAACAGATCTCTCCAGCTGCTACAAGGTCGTGTTTGTCGACTACAAGCATGCATTAGCTATTGCTATAACTAACATAATTAAACACCACATTACTACAAGTTTGAAAAATTAGTTTACATGGGTCTCTAAACAGAAAAGAGCAAACATTTCCACTGAGAGGGGCTTACATTTCTCAATAGGAAGCACGACTCCACAATGTCCCAATGCAGCTACCCTAAAAAAAAACAGTCGAGGCATCTAAAACATTCAACAGGAAAATCATTAAGCTTAAAAGCATACAAAAAACACCAAATACGGTTTGCAGTCCCTGCGCTCCTTTAAACCATATGTGGTCGGTTGCCGTGTAATTGAACATTTTGCTCGCTCCCTTCCCCAATGTGTACCTCAACCATAAACCACACGACCGCCTGCAAAGACACAAACACCCCGATATATTCGTTCTCTCTGCCTAGCTACACCTGTGTCCCACTTGCCTGTAGGCCTAATGGACTAACGTTAGGACTACCGTAAACAAACATGGAGGTCGGTCAGCCTACACATATCGCTTTAGCCACCATTGCTCTCTTTCTTCCTCCCCCTCATCTCTCCTCATCCAGGGTGAATGAGTGGCAGATGGGTGGACGAGTGAAAAGAGCGGGAAAAGAGAAATAGAAAGTGGGAGGACAGCAAATGGAAAAAAATTGAAAAAAAATACATATGTGAAGGTTTGACTTTAAGCTGCAGAATATTGCGGGGGAAGACAAATGGATAGTGTAACCTTGTGGCTGAATAAAAACAGAGAGGAGGAATGAAAAGAGGACAAACTGATGAAAAGAAAAGCAAAGGCCGTATTTACTCCTATGTCATCTCAGCACGAATGCATTCTTAATGGCACACAGACAAATATACATACAAATAGCATCACGCTTACTGACCTTCATGGTTGGTTTCCATGGAGCTGTGTCAGGGTGTTATAATGTCAGCACGATCATAAAACATAAAAACCTTAACCCCTTTCACATTTCACAAACCACCGGCACTATGTGTTACTGATTGGGTCGTGTTTGTGTGTACGGGTGTGTGTGTGTGTGTGCGTGTGTGTGTGTGTGTGTGTGTGAGCATATGTAAGTGTGCGCACACATACGGGCTGCTGTACTGTATACTACTCAAGGACAGCGCCAGTGGAAAGCAAATGCGCATTTGATTCGCCGGCCAAATGGTTAGTGTTATGAGTTTACGTCTCTGAGGCTATGGCCCCGGTATATCACTGCCTGACTGGGGCTGGGCTCGGCTGCGTATCCCTGCCCTCTTTTGGCTGTGCCATTGATACAGTCTCTTCAGCTCCACTAATCCTCATTAAGGTTAAGTAGTGAGAATTCACAGAACCTGAACAGTAAATTAAAACACAGAATAGTTTGGTCTTTTGCTGCAAGGCCAATCTTTTTTTGATTTTTTTTCTGTGAGTCTTGCATTCCTAAGAGTTTAACTTAATAGAATTGTCTTGTTAATCTAATTAGATACATTACAAATCATGTTTAACTATGATTACTGACTTGAGAGCCTGTAACCAGCTCATTTCAGAATGCAAAGAACAACAAGACCGATCCTTTGCACTTCTATACTGTAGGTACAGACGATGCTCTGTGGTCACACGGATCACAAATGAGAGAGACAAGCATGTCGCTAAATAGGTGTGTCTGGGCTTGTGGTTACCAGGATACAGAACTAAACAAACAGGCTAGATAAGATTGCTGTCTTAAAATACATTCCCTCTCTTTTAATTAAATGTAACAAATGGCTTTTATTCCCAGAGGAAATGGAAAACAGCCATTGACACCATGACCAAACCTGTCTTTCAATCCCACCCTTTTGTGGAAAAAATGGTGTGAGGTCAAAATAAATGTTTACAGTCAACAAATCAAACATATTGCCGCACAACATACACATATGCGTGTGTCACGCTACCCTCACTCCTATTGGTGGTCCTCCTTTCACGGTGCTCTGAATTTGCATTAAAATAGACCTCTAGTATATTTCAGGCCCGTCTAGTAGGCTTGCAGCGGCGACAACGTCGCTTCTCGCTCTGAATCACCAACTCTCATTGAAAATGAATGGCAGCTTTGTCGCACGTGTGAATGCAGGGCAACATGGCAGGGCTCAGGATAAATCCAGGCAAAGTAAGACCGTGCGGTGCTTTGACGAGTTTGGCTATAATATCCAATAGAAGCAATGGTCCGTGTACTGTAAACCTATAGGCAATATGCACTAAACACACACACACACACACACTTCAAGACTGGGTTCTACATAGGTTCTACAGTTCTGTCTTAAACAAATACGTTTAGTTATGTCCTAGCAGATGTTCCTAAGCACAACATATATTCTGGCACAACAGAATATCTGTGGTATAACTAGCTAACACAGCCAGACAATTTAAGATATACAAATTGGATACTGACATTTTTAAAGAGATTTTAAGCAAATCCCTTAAAAAAAAGCTTTTGATAGTCATCACAGTCAGATTAAATAGGCTGAGACGGCTGTCTCCTCTCCTGACATATAACAACGTTCAGGTTCACTCATAACATTTAAGAAGAGTCAAAATCCATTGACACTGTGGGAGCAGAAAATAGTTTTCAAACTATTTGGCTTTATGTGAACAGATGGAATACATGGGATGACATTAAAACTTTATTACCAGCACTTAACAACATGAGCAGCTTTTAACAATGGGACTGGTGCTTGTTTATACACACATCTGTGCACACAGGCATAAATACTACATGTACAGAATGCAGGGTTGGAAAGTAACTGATTACATGTAATAAGTTACAAGTAACAGATTTTTAAAAAAAATTATACAATACAGTTATGAGCTATAATAGAGGAATCAGATTGGAAGCATTTTTTGTTTTTTAGATTAGATTATTACTTCTAGGTCTACTTTCAAATTCAAAAGAGAAGATTGCAGAAGAAAAATGCATTAAACAATCGGCTGTTCTTTTGTTAACCTTTCATTCATGTCAATCAATAATTGAAATAATGTCATATTTTAATCAAATCCCCTAACGGTCACAAAAATACAAAGATTTGTAAATTGCTTTGGATCGCATTTCAAAGAACAATGTTTAGGCGTGAAGCAATCTGAAGGTAATGGAAAGTAATCAGATGATGTTACTAAAATGTTACTGATTATAATTTCAGTCTGGTAACCAGTGTTGAGCAAGTTACTTCCAAAATGCAATGCATTATACATTACTAGTTACAGTCATTTGAAAGTAATTAGTTATATTACAATGTTACTGTCTCTGAATTGTAATGAGTTACACTACTTTTGCGTTACTTTTGTGTTACTTTCACCAAAATAAACGTGAAAGTAGGCCTATAACTTGGCATTCTAAAATGCTAAAACTTTGTTTATAGGCCTTTATCACACAGTCAATGGCAATGTGCCGGGTTTGGTACAGTTAACATTTTAACCGGTGCAGTGTCTCAAATGCTGTACCGGTATGGTATATTTTACTTAACTCTCTGTAATCTAAGTGAAAAAAGTATCCTCTAAAGCTGCATACTGCAAACTGCCTGCCAGTATTATAGGAGTTCTATAGCCTATGAAGCTTGACATTAAACACTGTCATACACTTACAGTTAATTGGTCATTCCATAAAAAGTAACTTGCCTAAAAAGAAAAAGAATCTCCATTTTAGTGTAGGCAGGCTATAATGCCTGAATTGTGTCCATTAACCAAAGTGATGAAGACTATAATTTAACTAAGAATATGGCTATAGAGTAGGATGGCCACTAGCAGAGACACGTACTCTATAAGGTCTTCGCTAGTCACTTTATCACTAAAGTAAATTGAGCTATACACTTAGGATATATGGCCTATCATCACATGAGAGGAGGTAGAAATGACATCCTATTGTGGGATATTAACTGCACTTGCATCTGTTGTCCCATAGCCACAAGCTGTTTAATTACATGGTGTTCTATGGTGGGTAGGTTAAATCCAAAACAAAGACGTTGTGAATATTGCTGCTATAGTAGGCTATGGTTTAGCCTACTCAGTTTGATTCTACCTGCACAGGAGACTCCATGCATCCATGCATCCATGCATCAGGTGCATGGTACCCAGTCATCTCCTG
>JAODTR010003357.1:0-12853 GCA_025399935.1 Amblyopsis rosae
TTTACTCTGACTTTAGCCTACCCCTTTATGCCAATCGCCTGGACTTCTCTGTTTTTGACCTCTGCCTGTTTCTGTCTCGAGTCAGCCTATTCCTGTACTTTGGTACTGTAAACTGTAACCAGCAAATTGGAACCTCACCCCCGTCTAGTATCATTACATGTGTGAAATGAGACATGTATAACAAAGAGAATTGAAGTACTTTCCAATCTCTCCTGGCACATTAAGCTTGATCCTGCTCCAAATGATCTCTATACTGTGGCTTAACAAGCAGCAAATCCATCCTGTGTTTCTTATACCATGGAAAGAAATAACTCACTTGATATTATCACTAGAATACAGTTTAAATATGTAGTCCAACGGCATTGTCCTCGCAGACAGGTGGAAAGAAATACCAGAGATATTATAAGAGACAGAGTGAGAGAGAGAGAGAGAGAGAGAGAGAGAGAGAGAGAGAGAGAGAGAGAGAGAGAGAGAAAGAAACCAAAATGTCAGTAGCATAATGCCAGTCCAGGCACATCACCTCATCTGGGATAGTTTAATTTCCCTGGAGAGCCCTCTAGAGATGTTAAGATGCCCAGTATGGTGCCTACACCAGTCAGTGCAGAGAAGAGCCCTAGCTGACCAAAGAAAACTAAATGGGAGCCCTAGGGTGACAGACAGGCCAATTAAGACTCAAATGATAACAGAGAGATGTCTCGTAGGTCGGCTTTGTGAGTTTGTGTGTCATGCATGTGTTTATTGTAAATAAAAGCTAGACTTAGCAAAATCAACTTCTTGTTTCCAGTATGGATGCAGCTACCATTTTCTTATTTTTTATTATGGTGGAAGCTATAAAGACATCTAACTAAAATGTGAATTTCCTCACTCAGGAACACTACTTACTTTCACACTTAAGGGACTGTTCCAGGAGTCAATCTCCTCTGTCTGGCGAGAGTACATAAACCTCTCTCTCTCTCTCCCTCTCCCTCTCTCTCTCTCTCTCTCATTTGAGACGTCATGTTTTTGCCCTATCGTTAGCAGTACACTGCACTCAGGGGCTCCTATTTGTAGCTGTTCACTGCCAGTTTCAAAACTCCATGTGGGGATTTGGGGTTATATTGCCTTGTTTAACAATTGTGTTCCTATAAAATGTTATTGCTAGTTCTACCACTACCAATAAAAAATGGTACTCTTAAAAAAACACACACTTGTTTTGACGCAATTATTAGGTGCCCATTTACCTGCAATATGTATCGGTACACACGTATTATGGGAATTTTACGAACAAAGATTCTACAGCATATGTGCAAATATTTTCTTCTAAACTCATAACTTAGTTCGCCCAAGTGTCCAACTCACAACTGGAGCACGACTCTATTCATAATCTAACAAGCAGTGAAAGCGCAGGGAGCCACAGCAATTACTTCTCTCCGGCATCCCCATAAACTGGATAAATTGCCAGAGAAGCAAACTGAGAACAGACAAATTACTCCAGAAATAGGACTATTGCTGGCTGTGATCTGTCTTCATTTTGATGCTTTATTCACATGATTAATAAGACGGAAAAAATAAAAGAAATACTGTACCAAGTTATAGTTACAAACTTTTTATAGTAAGGTCAAATACCATTTATGTAAAACAAAACAAGGTTTGTGAATTCTTCAAGGTGAGCAATTTCACTTTATTTTAGCAAGGTGTTGTCATCTAACTGAACAAAGCATAAATACAATCAGAAAACCTGGAGAAGGATACTCTAGGAATCAGTTCTAAGAACTGTAATTGAAAACACAAGCCACAGCAGAACGAACACCTCACGACCTCCCTGCATGCTAATTCTCTATGTTAGAATATACAGCTCTGAAAGAAACTGAATATCTGCTTAATAAATAAGTTATGTGTTTGTTATAAGTTATAAGTTATCATATTGATTATGATAACCAGTTATGGTGATATGTTTTAATATAAATAGGCAAGAAGCTTTAGACATCACCTAACCTACTTTCCTTTGCTTGTTTGTTTGTGGTTGGCCCAGTATAGTTTACCAGTATACAGGGATATACATACCCATACAGTGATAAATAATGGATTGATTGATTGATTGATTGAACTGATAGCCTACTATGATAATACTGAGCTGCACCCAGTGGTATATACAGAAGTTACACATGTGGACATTGTGACATTTGATTAATAACATTATGTTTGAAGACTCAATCTGCACAAACCTAGATGTTTATACACAGCACCAAAACAGCATCACTGATATTAATCAGTTGTCCAATATGTTGACAAAAGTGTTACTGTATAGTAAATAAGAAGAGCTGTGAATGTCCTTCAATGTGTTTTTTTAAATAAATGTTTTATAATATAATGCCAGTCAATGTGACAGCGAAACATGTTTCATCTCCTCCTTTTGATGATTGACAGGAGAGAATGTATTTAGTTAAATTTGCTATGTAGTACATACAGATGCCATTGAGCCTGGCTGACTTTTGATCAGTGGGGAATGTCCATAGAGATCCACTTCATTATGCTACTTGAACACAAGTTACAGCTTAATGAACCGTGGCTGCCTTCCCAAGGCGGTGGATACCCAAATCGCTTAGAATGGCCTAAGATCAGGGTTGAACCACACAAGAGAATTCAAGGAATATATTTACCATTCACACACATCAGAAACCCATCCTAAATCATCCTTGCACTGTGTAGAATTAATGCTAGAGGTTTAGTGCTGTCCCATTTAATGTGACATTGAAATTAACATCTTAAAGGTTTCTTGAAGTCATTCAATGTATAATTAACAGACCCGAACTGTGCATCACATGCTGATGTTTTCATGGCCGTCACAACAGAAAATGAGGAAGAGAAACTCATAAATGCTTATTTCCACTTATTGAAGCCATCATTTCAAGTCAACCAGGTATGAGGCATGTGTTTCATCTAATTTTTTCTTGATTGCTAAGACATATTTATTGAAATGATCCTCCATTTCCCAAAACTTAAAAAAATGCATATTCCTATTAAAACCAAACTCCACACAAAAGTAGTCCAATACAAAACAGTCATTACACACTAGTGAGATAAATAACAAAAACTACAGTAAAAAACATGTTAATGGAATTAATAATAGTGCTATGAAGAACACAATATGAAGACACAACAGATTATATTGTGTGTAAAATATAATAATACATGAATTATTCCTTAATGTACTGTGAAAAAAATGTATACAAATAATGTTTTTAAAGGTGCTTTTATTGCCACATACACATAGCAAAATTTTTTCTCTGCATTTAACCCATCCCTCAAGGGAGCAGTGGGCAGCCACTGTGCAGCACCTGGGGACAAACTCCAATTGAGGCCAGTGTCTCTGGTTAACGGCACTGACTGAAGGGTGAACCTAACATGTTTTTGATAGTGGGGGAAACTGGAGCACCCGGAGGAAACCCACGCAGACACGGGGAGAACATGCAAACTTCACACAGAAAGGCCAGGACAGCTGGGGTTTGAACCCAGGACTTTCTTGCTGTGAGGCCACAGTGCTATCCACTGGGCCACCATGTTGAAATAATGTATAATAATAATAATGTATATAAATAATGTATATAAATATATTTTAATATAAAATCACATCACAAATAATATTATCTACAGTATATATAGCCAGGGAGTGGGGGAACCATTGCATGTGTTATCAACCTTTAACAGGGGAGATCCCTTGCATGCCATATCCACCTTAAAAAAAAAACTGCTGACCTATGCCCTTCAGCCAGGACAGGCTGGGCCACTTGCTATCTTTTGTCTAAAGGGATCTAGCTCACAATATTGAGTTAAAGGACATGATCAGTGAATTTGCAAGCAAGAAAGTTAGCTGTATGGCCCTGGCATACAGTAATGTCACATTGACAGTGCAGTGACAACAGACGGTAAGAGCGCCTACAGCCTACACATTAGTAATGAGATAAGTTTGCAAGTCTTTGCGCAGCAGGCTATGAAGACTACGCACTCTTGTTTTCATTTCTGTCTAGAGATTTTGTTTTTAGCAGAGCCTGTCTAAATTGTGTCAAGGTGCTTCTGCTGAGGGGTGCATGCACTATACATGTTTAGAAACTTGTCTTTAGCCTAAATTATACACATTTTAAAATGAAATGTAAACAAATTAAATCTATGACTAGTTATAAATGTATATATAAAATGCAAGTAGTAATTGATAAATTATTATAGACCTACAGTAGACCTACTTAGGCTCTATATTTTATGCCCATCCTCCCCTATTCACCCGGTGTTTACTTTTCCTCCGTAAAGCTGATGCATCTTTGTCATAGTGATTGCTAATAATGTAGTTGGTAAAAAAGTGACCACTTAATCTATTTGACAGTAGTCTACTTCCAGTTTATAGCCTACCAAAAGAGGACAATCAGGACAGCCACTTCTTAAGTGGTGTTTTTGCTCATACAATTTGTGCAAAAGATGGACAGAAGCCTATGGAATCGGCGTCACGCAACCTAACAAAAGAGCTAGCGAACAACCAACCATATCAAGTACAAACTACAGCAAAATTAAACGGACAAAATAGTTTACTAGTACAGTAAACTATTTTGTGTGATAAATGACATAATAAATTGCCTGTGTTGAAACAGTGGTTTGAAAGCGGCCTAGCTACGAACTAAAATAATTTAACAATAAAACGTTATGACCTGTTCTTGGATAATCATATAATTATTTAATCTAACCCGTGATTAGGGTCCTAAAAACATTCAATTCTGTCCCGGGCCCTGGGAGGCGGGGCGGAGACCTTTGCATGCCTTATCAATCTCTGGCAAGCCTCCTCCAGTAAATCAACTCAGATATGTGTGCACTGTTTGCCCAGCTTTCCTCGTCGACAACCCTGAACATGGACATGCTTAACAAGAGTTGCACGACTCTCATCTTAAACACATCTCGGTTGTCTCCTTGCCTTTCATCTCCCACCTCCTTTCCTGTGTCCTTTTCCTTCATTGCGTTTGTGGATCTGTTGTTCCATAACAAGTGAACTGACCCATGGCCATTTTATCTCAGATTCTGATTGGTGTTTGAACAATTGTGACTCTTCCCACCTGGGGAACTGTGCGATAATTGGGTTCCAGCTGTGATATTGAATGCCAGTGCTTTCTAAATGAGAACATTGTGAAAACAATGATAAATGAAGGGATTTGTGTGTAGAGTTATTTTACTAAATGTTCACCAAATCTGAATTGTGTGAACACAGGAACGTGTTCATAGTCTGCACCCTGCAGAGTGTAATGATGGGAATTACAGTTAATTTAAGATGGAGCTCCTGGCCCTAAAGTGGGCAGTGGTGGAAAAGTTCAAGGACTACCTATGGGGTGCCAAGTGTAAAGTCTGACAATGACAATAGAGAGATGGAGCGACGTGGGGGATCCGGAGGTGGAGGAGCAATGTCCCAAAGACAAAACCCCTGAGGCTGGTAGGGTAGTGTATTGGCCAGTGACTCCATGTCTTCCGGTGAGGCACCCAGGCACTGCTGAGGTAGGTGGGGGGCCTGGGCAAGTTGGAGGCCATACTAGGGGTGGAAGACGGAGGTCAACTTCTGAGCCCAGTGCCCGATGGAGCCCCTGAGCAGGCCCATCTGCTCGCTGGGCCACGTCGGTCCGGGCGTAGCAATAGGGGAGTCCGGTCGACGCGGTACCTGGAGTAGGGCTGTGATCGAGGGCGACTAGGTGAAAAGGGGGGCTAAATTGTCGTGCATGGGTATTGTGTGTGTGTGTGTGTGTGTACAGTTTAACGTGTTAGGCAATTACGTGGGGAATGTGGACTGGGAAATGTTGATGGGCAACAAGTGATGGACATGGGCGGGGCATCAGTTGTTGACTGTTCTTCTGTACTGGCTGGACTCTTTGCCAGTACAGAAAGTCCAAATTTTGGTATCTTTGTTTGTATCTTTGTTATGGTATGTATGTGTAAAGGATTGGGGAACTGCCCAGAGAGACAGACTGGTAGGGCAGCCAGCTTGGGCACTATAGGTCTGGTCAATTGTCTCTTGCTTTATTGTGGTTTTCCCTTATGTAACCATTAATATAAGTATTTCTTTCTATACTCACTTTGCCGGTTGGTCTGTGAGCTGGAGAGGTCTGGTGAGTTTCTAGGGTTGCGACATAAGCATCATATTGACCATTTTATTAATTTAATGCTTTAATAAAGCAGCCCCACATAATCTTGGCACCAACTGGTCACAAAATGAAACTACACACTTTGTTTATGATGAAGTTATATCATTTTGGCTTTCAGCAGACCTTTTATTTAGTTGTTGTCTGTTAATGATTAAAGTTGCAGCTTTGTCAGGCTGCCAAGAATGAAAGTAATTTCTATGTGCCAATATATTTCCTGCCTACAGGCCTATACGTCTACCAATAATAATAGGATAAAAACAACAACTGTATCAACAACTCAAGGGGTATCATATAACTGTATGCTGACAATAGTAATATACAATAAAGTAATCCTACTACGTATATAGCTTTTAGCAGGCACACTTTCAATAAAGATGGGCCGTATTTCAAGAAGGAATTATGTACTTATTATGGTAAAATATTATTGATGCATTTAAAGTATAAAAATACTGAAAATTTAATGAGAATATCGTTTACCTCATAATGTATAAGCTGATTCAAAAGGCCCATATCATTCCATGGCTCAGAGCATCAAAGACAAAGCAGTATATAATAGTTCAAGCAGACAATTCACAACTGATATAGAGACAAGTTCCTTTGTTTGATAAATAAAACACAGAGTGGCAGTGGTACTGTAGCTGCCCATGTGGGTGGGGAACAATGAATTATTAGTGATTAAGCTAGAGTCATCACCGGCTAGAGGAGGTAGAGCAGCTGTTTCTGGTGCTCATTGATAACAAGAACATAGAGGATATCCAGTGAGCTAGGCCCGCTTGGCAACCATATCCATTTCACCATCTCCTACAGATTCAGGTATACTAAGGCTGATGGCCTTTGGCACCAGTTGCTGGTGGACCCAGGTGGAAGAGGGCTCCTGAGAGTATCATCCCTGATTGTCCAACATTGTTCCAGCATTCATGGCATCCCTACTGATATCACATGTGACTATCACATCACAAATTTTTTCAAATCTATAAAACTGGTGTTTATTGGACAATCAAACATGTGACATAATGTGGAGTCATTATTGTATTCATGTAATTATATGACTTATACTCTTGTGTGTTTGTATATTTTATTGTTTTATATGCTTTATATCCTTCTAGGGACTTGAGATGAAAATTTGCCTGTATGACTAAATCTGACACATTTACACGACCTCTGTTATTGGTACTCAAGCATGTACCTCCGGTGCTGAGAAATGAATACAATGTGGAAGTGCCAAACCCTGCAGTTCATCAAATGGCCACTGGAGGCTGGCTGCAAAAGGGAGTCAATCCCCATAGACTATTAATGTTAAAATGACTTACATTACAGCCATAATAAACATTTTTACGGCCTGGTTCCAAAAACGGTTTTGGTCTCTATAGTCGACTATGTCGACTGTACGGGAGGTGAATTATTTTATTACTAATCAGATAAAAATATATTAGCAATGCATTTTTCCCATTCTAATGAATCCGCATAACAGGCAGAGCAAGGTACCGCAATGATGGCGCCGGCCAGAGCCAGGTTCTAATACATTCCTGAGAAAAGCTATGGGTGATGTAATGGAGGGTTGGACCATTTATATATACAGTATATGGTGGTACTATGTTAATTAATGTATTGTCCCTTACTAAATAAACATAAACATATTGTCTGCAACGGAGGGCTCCAATTGCTCTGATAGTTATGGATGGCCTTCTGCTCCTCTTCCTCCTGAAGAGGATCGACACGGCCCCCTGGGTCCTATGCAGGCAGAGGGCGTGGCTCACATAAGAGGAGGCACTACGCTTCATTGGTCCATTCCTGGTGTCAAAGGTTGCTAGCTCCTTTGCTTTGAGCCTGTGTTGCCATATTTTGTGTTTCATGATGCACCACACTTTCTCAATCAGCAACAGGTCAGGACTGCAGAAAAATCTAGCACCCCAGCTCTCTACAGTATAGCACCTGTATAATTATATGTATGCAGTCAATGACATTTGTATTGTCCTGATGTAAATGCAGACATGTCCCTGGAAATGACCACATCTGCATGGATAGGAGCATATACTGTTCCAAAATTTGCATATACTCTCTGCATTATTGGTGCACTCACAGATATGAAAGTTACCCATGCCTTCAGACTGGCGTATGGACGTAATGCTGATGAAAGGTTGTTTAGTGCTATTCCTCTTGATGGCTTGAAATGTACTCTTTTGCCAAATACTATTTCCACTGGACTTATTGGACATCAACTCACATTTCCACTGTGCCACTGTCCATCTCAGATGCGATGAGGTCAGCATTCAAATAGTTTTGGAATTATGTTCTACAGGCTATAAAACGCACTAAACCTATGTACTATACAAGGTGATGCATTTCATTCAATATACTGTATTTTTGTACATTCTTGACACCTATTGCATTCTATCCTGGAAGGGTGGATTCCATCCTCTGTGTTCCCTTTCCAATGTTTCTTTTTTACCCACATGGTTTTTATGAATGTTTTTCCTTGCCCGGAGGGAGGAGCAGTTTAAGTTTAAGTTGTTTGTTTCCATGTGAAATGTGGGCTTGTAAAGCCCTTTGAGACTGGGATTAAGGGATCTATATAAATAAACTTGACATGAATCACATACTGTATAATTTCTCTGACATATAGTTTGTGGCTCCCTTACCCATAATCTAACTAACAGGTATATGTCTTGATTTAATGTGTTTTTTAGAAACAGCTGTATCATAGGTTGTCATCAGGCGAATGTACTGTATGTGTCGGGCTAGTCAAAAGTGCCAGGGCCGTTTTTCAGCATGCTCGTTGTACTCCTCTCCATAAAGCAATCCTTTTAATTACCATGCCATCTCTTCACCATTTGGCCTGTCCATCCATCCATCTATTCACTGTCCCCTGCATGTTTAAATCCATTCACCTTTTCTTGATCTCTCCATCCATCTCACCAACTCCATCTGTCTCTCATACTATTAAATACTGTGAATACCCCCTCTATCTCTGGCCTCATAGTCCCAGCGGCCTAGAGGTCCAGATCAGACAACCAAAGTAGATTAGTGGATTCAACATGCTCCCCTGGTTACAGCTGACAGGCATGTTAGCTGCAGTATGCAGGTCAAGAGTTAGTCAACCTATTAGTGCAGAGCAGAGCAGAGAATGGCAAGAGTGTTTAGCCCATTTCAACAGATGCTTGAGGCTGGGATGTAACTAAGAGCTGTAAGAAACATATTGGTTCATGTGGCGAGCTGGTTGAAGCCGGTCATAAATCAGCAGTTTAGTCTGTTAAATGTGCTTTTTTATCTAATTCATTTGTCTGGCTATTGCTAACCCTCCGATAATGATAGCTCTTACACTCTACGGGCCCTATTTTAACGATCTAAGCACACGATATAAATTGCAAGGCAGAAGTGGATTTAGGGGGTGCCCACTTTTGCTAGTATAACGGCAGATAAATGGACACTGTGCCAGGCGCATGGTTCAAAAGGTCTGTACTCTCATACATGTAACATACAATAAACCAGAGTGTCATCCCCAACTCCTTTTAAAAGCCAGGCATGATTGCACCTTGGAGGCTTGCTATTGTAACAAGGTTCTTTATGGAATGTCAGAACATATATCTATTTAAAAATGTTTACAAAAAGATACCACCACTATATCAACTTGCAACTAAGCTTCCTAACCTGAATCGTCAGATGTTAGTCACATCCATCTGGGGAGTTGTCCATTGGAACTCCTGGCAGGTGATTGGATGAATCTGTGAACCAGCAGAGCCTGTTATATCCACTCTTGCAGTAGACATGTCGGGAGAAGAGTGAAAACTTTTTTTCCATTGATAAAAGCCTTCTTTGTTCTTCTAAGAAATTCTAATTAAACTGATGATATATTGCATCATCTGCTATGTTAAATTATGTAGGGACCACAATTGTTGTTTTCAAGTTGTTTTCGAGTCACTTTAATCAAACCTAAACCACCCCCGTACAACGCTGATTGGACACACACTAGGTTTACCGAACAGAAGCACAAGGATTTCCAAGCTCTCCAGACTGATTATCGAGACAAAGTCTATGATCTCACAAGGCTATGAGCTTCCCAGGGCTAGGGTAGATGGCGTGCAGGATTGCAGGCAGGTCGGCCACACTTCCAGAGACTAAAACATTTGTTTTGTAATAAAACAAATAAATATTCAACTTAAAGCCAACATAACAGACTAACCAATGAACCAAGAATAAAAATGTGCTACCATTTACGACAAAAGCAGAACAATAAGTACAAACAACTGCAGTGCACACTACAGATTACCCCATAACATAAAATGGAACAGGAAGACCTGCCTACAAATCCTAGTACAGCATATCCACGACATGGCCCGCCCTACTCTGTTCCTACCCTAAGGATACAGTATACCAGAAGTAGTCTGTCGCTGAGTGCTCTGTGTAGAACCACAGTAGAACAACACAGCAATGCAAAACAAATGAATAACATTTGCTAGCATCATAACAATAAAAAAATATATATATTTTAAGCGAATCAGTTAATTACACAAATATTTTGAATGTGAAACAGAAATGACGATATCAAAATCGATCATAAAAAAATCTGAATTGTCGCCGTCTGTACAATCCATGGATGCAGCCTACTGTACAGTGTTGGACATCTCCTAGTAGGCTACAGTGCATTTGATCATTGAGGGTAAACTAACCCTTACATTTAACCACTAACCTTTAATAATCTTAACCAGAGGGTAAACTAACCCATAACTGTAATCATACAATAAACCAGATGAGTAATCTAACTCAGTCTTTGATCACGTGCACCATCTTGAGCAAGAAGTTAATCTTTAAAGTTATTTGTTACTCTATTTCAATCTGCATGTAGCCCAGAATGTAATTACTGACAAATCAGACCAAAGAACTGAGACGAAAATGTATTGCGTTTAAAATGTTGTTAAAACTGGGATTCGAACCGGTTTATTAAGATAGGATACATCAGGGACAATCAGACCTTTCCCTGTCATTCTCACTCTCAACTGTCCTTGTTCAAACCTCAATTACTTCTATACTGAAATACTCTGACATGGCAAACTTCAGGATGCGTTAAAAAACATAATCTGTCAAATGATTATTACAATGACAAATGAAACAATAAACACAACATGTCATTCAAAAAAATCTATCAGATCACATGTGTATGGGCTTGGAGAAAATCGCCGTGTTTCATTCGTAGCCTGTTTCATCCGTCCCCGCTCTCCCCTACTACATACAGTCCATACACCCCATGAAAGGCGTTTGGACGTCAAATTGTTGCCGGGAAACAAATGCCTAGTTCACGGCGCATGGGGATGCCAATTGTCCCCATGGGAGAAAGTAACAATGATCTCTGTTATACTAATAGACCTAGGTTGATGGAGAGCTCACTGTTCAAGGCTTACAGTTCAATTACTGAAATCCAGTTAAACTGGGCATCTGTGTCCAACTGCTCAAACACTGCCGTTGCAATTTATCAGTGTATTCCTCATCTGGGGGATTAAATGGAGGAAAGACACTACTTGTGCTTACATTGTATTGCACATGTACAGTATATTACATATGCAATGTCAATAATGATAGATTGCACTAGATTGTACCACTTTAAGTTTGATCAGAATGCTAGCACATATGCTAATTTGTCCATGAATCCATATTTACAGTACCTTTCAATTATTTTAGTCATTTACTTTGGTCGAGGATAGGCATTACATTCATAAAAGGGGAACAGAGGCCAGTGCTGTGAGCTCATATATCAATATTATTAAGTTGTAGCTAATATTGAGCCAGGTCATTTGTCTTCTAGCTGGTGTTTCATTTTATTTTGACAAATGCAGTTTGAAGCAGTCATGATAATTTGCTAAAACACATTCTGCATGGCCTTGGCCAAAACGAAAGTGATTTAAAGGTACATTCTTGATTTGGCCCCTGAAAAGATCTTACCTTTAAACATGCACATTCATTGTTGTTTTGGTTTGAAATTCATAATGAGCGAGGACCTGTTTATCAGTGTTGGTCACTGCTCTCATATCCCCCCCCACTGAGCTGTTAGACCCTATAGAGGTTGAGTGTTTTGTCCCACACCAAAACACTGGCAAGCTTACAGTTATCAGTTTTTCCACACACAAGTTTTTCTTATATGAGACTGCCATGGAACAATTCTTGAGGAAACAAAAATTGAGCTCTTGCCAAGACTTATTTTATTGCAACCGATTGGAAGTAAACAATGGCCAGATGCACACAATCTTATATTAAAAAACTTTGGTCTGTTGATTGTTGTGTGTGTTGGTTGATTATAGACTAAATGAAGAGGAAGAGAAGATGCTTTTAGACATCACCCAGCACTGCCGTACAGATGAAATGATAACACTGACCTTCAAACTGATCCTGTCAAAGATGGCAGCAGACAGGGAACAGTTTTCCCATGAGTAAAACAACGAAACACTATAGTCAGGTGTCAGGCTGTGTCCACTGTGGTCACAAGAGCTGCAGCTTGCTGAAGGAAACATTTCTAAGAATTCTATCACAAAACATAATGTTACTATCAATAATAATAATAAACTTTATTTGTATAGCACCTTTAATACACAATGTGCAACTCAACGTGCTTTACAGTTAAAAACATTTGAACAAAGTATGAAGGGAACAAGTGCAATTAAATAAAAAGAAATAAGAAACAATGAAAAACTAGGTAAAAAATAAAAAACATTATT
>JAODTR010003359.1:0-12852 GCA_025399935.1 Amblyopsis rosae
CGTCTTGCTCATGCAAGGTACCTCGCAGTGCCGCACGGCCTCGGAAAATCTGCCAAAGCACCTCGGACAAAAAGAATAAGCAGATCTGTAGCTCTATACAGTGTTGTCAATCCAATTGCTAAGATAAAAGTTTAGTAGTTTAGTATTACTAGTTTTAAATGGCTAGCATTTCTAATGTAAGTGTAGCCTACTTAATTCAGCAAGGATACAAAGACATTTTTTTATTAATCAGAGGTCGGAATCCATATAAAGAAATAGCTCAATTGAGCCATGACATGGCAATATCTGGCAAAATTGCCATTTAGCTATTGTAGCCTATACCGTATTTAATAGGGCTGCACGATTAACTGCATCGCAATCGAAACCGCGATGTGATGTGCGATTATGTAACTGCAAAATTATTTCTAAATAATATTCACGCACTGCATGCATGACATCCTGCGTGTATTTGCTGCATGCATGCGCAACACATAAAGATGCCTATCAGATATTGAGATAAAGATATCCGGAAAAATGTAGGCCTCCCTGCCTTGAGAAGCGCAACTTGTTATAAAAACCACGCCAACCGGGGGATAACGGCATCCGCGTCGGCAAATGTAGTTGGTTAAAATGGTTCCACTTTGTCAGTAGCTACTTCGAGTTTATAGCCTACTTAATGAAATAGGACTCTTCTGAAGTGGTGTGCATGATTTATCTGCTCATATAATTTGCGCAAAAGATGGACAGACTGTGATTGTCATCAGCTAGCGAATAACCATAGGTTAGGCTACAGCAAAGTGAGTGAGCTGAAGCAGTAAACTATAAAGTTGTTTCCTATTGCTGTTGTTAGCATTACGTAACCATAATGCATTGATTGCATTGCCAGATCTATGTAGACATCGAGATGGTGTGATACAGCCAAGGCACGAGTGTATTTTGCATCTGTGTGTGTGTGTGCGTGTGTTTGAGAGAGGGGGATGGCGTATTACCAAGTATTTCACTAGATATTTATAACTTTCTCTGATCGCTGCTTTGACACTTTGACACTACTTTTTAATTTATTTATTTGTTACATCACGATGCCTGCAACACATCGTGATGCCTGTAAGCCATCGGCGATGGACGATGACATCGTATATCGGCCCAACCCTAGTGCGTGTATTACATTGCATCATGCATAACAGTTTGCAGTGAGTTGTATACGGTAGCCTACTACTCTACTGTAGTCTGCTTGTGGCAAAATTATTCAAACACACTTTACTAAGAGGGGAAGGATTTTATCTGGACTACCAAAGATCTCTCCTACAATTACTCAGCTCATCCGTTTTTTTCGGATCGTACATAAATGTTTCCAAGCATTTTTGTTTAGTTCTACAACCGTTTATAACCAGTTGGGCCTGTAGCCTACAATATTTGGCTGTAGTGATTTTAGTTTGTCGGCTGTCAACGATGTAACTGGAGGGATGTTATTGATCAGCTGTTCAATGCACAATACTGACTTGTATAAAATGGCCATGACGAACCATGCTGACGTCACGTGAATACTATGTATTTTTAGAAACCAACCAGGACTAATGACAATAACGACCATGAATGCAGGTGAGAGTGCAAACTGTTCTGTAGTCCACTGGACAGTGCAACACACGTTGATAAACATACCAGTGACGGCAATACATGTCCCAGCATAAAGTTACACTACAGTAGTTGTGTTTTATGGTATTTTCAGCTATTGCATGCTAATTATAAGATAATACATTTTTTGTTAGAATCACCAAATATCTTCTCGCATTTTTGCTATATAAAAATGATCTGGTAGGCTATTCTACACACCCAGCTGGATCCGTATTGTAAAGTGGCAGCCACTCACAACAGTTCTGTTTTTTTACTCGGCATTTACTTGGTGTAAATACCATAAACATCTTTTCATTACTGGTAGCATATACGTAAACACAAAGGTACAAACTCGACTTGAGTTTGTATTCGGCCCTACAACCAGCGTACAAGGTGCACGCTTATACTTGGTTTACTTGAGTCATAGCAGTGCATATTAGTCAAGAGCATGACCTGTTGGCTTATTAACAATATTACATTTAGGCATAATGCATTCAGTTAACCTGTTATAAATGCTTCACGTTGCGTCATGTTGTGTTGATTGCGTTCATTGAGGAGCAGCGCTAACCGGCTTATTGCGTGTGTGGCTGAATAATGAATTAACATGACAGTTTCAAATGTGTATGGTTTAGGCCTACATGTCGTTAAGTGAATATTGTTATTACATTTTTTACAATTTGTTGATAGCCAGGCATGCTATCCCAAAGCTGCCGCTGTCTGCCTTCTGCCTATCCAGCTGTAGCGTGCGGACACTGCAATTTAAATAGACAGAGCCTACAACCCTCATTCATACCTTGACAATGTTATACAGTACATTGTATGCTGCCTATCAATTACCTTTTAAGATCAATAATAAACACAGATTGTATTTGACCAGCATTTTTTAAAATTGTCCGGGACACTGTCACCTTCCCGGACAGGTTGACCGGCACCAAATGGTTCTACTGGAAACATTTGGTGCCGGTCAACCTGTCAACGGTTTGGACTGTTATTGGAAGTGGAAGCAGTCCCTTTGATAGCCACAAGATAACATTTGGGCATGGATCATTTGCATTGCCTACTGCAAACAGAGACATATTTTACATAAATTACCTGTTCCAAAAAAGAGAGACATAAAATAGTGTTGGTCCTGGAAGTCTTTTACCGTTGACCTCAGTATGAGGTCTATGAGGGCCATATATCGCTAATCTGTGACACATTAATGGTAATGTTTACAACTATTAACTGACTAATTTGTGCTATCTCCTTTCTTGAGAAAAATACACAATTCTTGAGTTTTTTCCAGTGCCTATTGTGTGTGTACTGTATGTGTGGGTGTGCACTGGGTGAGGATTCACCACCAAGGTTCTCTTCAGTTCAGTGACATTATGATGGATGAGGTGGTTATGAAAATCTCTCCGCTTCAAGATGGGCCATATACTGTAGGTTCAAGTCCTATCTTCTTGCCAAGGTCAGTGGTAACCAGGCCTATAGACTGACACCCTGGTCAGTTGGGCAAATCTCATTCTGTATTCCGTCATCAGTCATAGTGTCACTCACAGAATGACCACTGTGTGAGAAACCATTTCTCACTTTTAGAATTAAGACTTGAAACATACTGCACAGTGTAGATCGCCAGCTACAGATGGGGGGGTGGGGAGCTGCTTAAATATGTAAACAATTATCTTCATGAATGTAGACATATTACTGAGGTATTAATCTTATTTGTGATAGTCATCAGCCATCACCAGATATTCCATAATTAGAGTCAAGCCCTTGGAACAGATAATAACATAAACGGTTTTGGGGATTAGAAGAGTATGTGTGTGTGTGTGTTGGTTTGTATTTAGAACTCACCTGAGGTAACATTTCAGCAGAGATTTTCCCTACATTAGATGCTTGTGTGGACCAGACTAGACTAGTCAGTAGTCACTATCACACACACTGCCTCAGATTATTTCTGGATTTGAGAAAGAGAGTGGTATTCTATTGGGCAAGTGCTAGGATAATACAGTAGTTTCAGACAGGCCACTTAATATATTAAAATAGTTGCTTCACCACTCATATATTAACAAGACTTTTAAGAACACTATTAACACGTTTAACTATAATGCAAATGTTAAAGGCTTGGGAAATCTTAATTTGAGCGAACAAGCACTTTTCTTCATAAAATACAATTGTTTTTGTTGCATCAAATGAAGCAAGCATGAGACAAGTGATTTCTTCTACAATTATTCATTTCATTTTGAACAGCTGAACTTACTCTACAGTACAATGAATAACAACTTGTTAAGAATATCAACATGAGACATAGACTGCATTATGAATAAGTGATTTGACTGTAGGGGGCAAAGCAGGAATTTCAATCAAGCGACAATAATAATAATAATAATAATAATCAAACTATTCATATTTAAAACTGACAATCTACTTGAGCTAAAATCTATGGTGCAACACTGGATGAATGTTGAGCTATAAATGTCGGTAGCTTACTGTCTGTAACTTGTTGATTTTATTATTGTTCAAGCAAGATCAGGACACTTGAGAGTTAAACAAATGAAAAAGCTTTTTTCAACTCAATATAATGGATCTGTTGTGTTCCCCGGACAGCGTTCTGAGATCAAATTGGCTTTTCATGGGTTTTCAGGAGCTGTCAATATCTTGCTTTATTACAATAAAAATGCATAGTTTCAATATGCGAACACAGGGGGGACGGGTGAGCATGCGCCTTTACACAAAAACTCGGGCTGTGTTGCCGACCGCGGCCCTTTTACGTGAACGTGCACAAACTAAAACGAAGTTAATACGCAGTTGTAGTACTGTTTAACACCAGTTTAGGCAGGTATAGATGGTCAACCCGGACCTTCCCTGATAACCCTGGGTTAAATCTTAGTAGGTTGAACTATATTCATAGTATAGGCCACTCCATGACCAGAAGACAGGGAGTATAGGCTGACCTGCGGTCTTACAGGAGAGTGGATTGGAAACTAAGAAAGAAGAACAGTAATCATCCGCTTGTTTATTTTCCTTCCCACTGGTTCCTGTTCAAGATCACACGATGATACATTGATTTGTGCCCACGAAAACATTGGAAGCTTTGTTGGGATGTGAGTCATAGAAAAAAATTTGACTCTTTTGACTCATTTTTTTTGTCCAAGATGGAAGGCCAAGCAACTTCCTGTGTTGGTGGTTATCATTTATAATCTGCACTTTTCACCATTGTCAACAAAGATGCCTCAGAAGGCAATGCGTGCAAAGAACGCCTCATTTGTGGGGGACTTGGCTCATTCATAAAGTAACCAGAGTAGCCTTAGATTATGGGAGAAAAGACCAGCTTTCACGTTGTCAGCTGTGCTTTGCAGAGCTGTGTTTAAAAATAGTTTCCATTAAGCCCTGATTTTCACGGCGTTGATGTGATTTGTACTCGCCAGTGTATAGGCTGAGCAGTTAGTGAGGCTGTTCCTAAATATCCTCCTATCTCAGCGCGAGGAAGAGGCAAGCCTCTGGGCTTTTTAACCTGGGAATATTACCTCTCCAGCTGCACAAGGTTAAATAAAGAATGTAGCTAGATTGTGTTTTTACATTTATTTTGTGAGTATGATGTTTTTTGTTTGTGGATTAAATGCCTCCTATCTCAATGTGTTAGGCCTGAAGTAAGACCATGGGAAAGCATTGCCTCCCATCAAATGGAGAGAATGTCAATGGAAAAACCTATTACATTTGCCTTCCGGCATTTTCCTATTTAACGCTGTGTTCTCTTTAATAGGGTTATGCAGTAAACCTCCCGGCCATCTTCAGCTAATTGCATGTTTCATAAACTGATAAGAAAACTCACACAGGTTACAGGCTGTAGACCATACATCTTATTTAGAGTGCTGTACCCCTGGTTCAATTTAGTTGAGGTACTTCTTATCAGCAATTCTAACTTCTAGCTAAGTGGTTTTCAAAGTGTGGGTCGGGACCCCCAAGTGATCGTGATAAATTCCTAATCAGATTTCAAACATTTTAGAAACGTTTTAGAAACACAGTGCATTTTTCATTTCTGCTATTAAAGCATATTTTAATGCTGTATTGTATGCAATTAATAACTAAGTTTGCTGACATGTGCTTTGAAAACCACTGTTCCAGCTGAACTGATACATCCCTGAATTAGGGCTGGCCCCAAATATTCGATTATTTGGGTATTCGTTCGTTGGGTTCGTATTGGATTTAAATATTGGGATTCGAGTATTCGTTTTTTTCACATTATGCATGCATGTTTTCCCATTAATCCCTATTGCCTCCATATAAACCCACATGTTAAAATGTAATTGCCTCCCCAACACTGTGTCATCAACACAAGTGAATTGACTGCTCAATTGACGTGTCAAAGTGGCCATTTTGAGCGCATAGCTGTGTTTACATGTGTGCTCACTGAAGCTAAGAATCGAAGATTACTTCTGTTATACTTCTTAATTATAGTTGAGTTTTTAATGGTGTTTTTGAAAAAGAGTATTTGAATAATCGTTCGGAAATACATCAAGTATTCAAAACCTGTAAAATGGAATTCGGGACAGCCCTACCCTGAACTGATTCCATCCCTGAACTGATTCCTATTATACAAGATATTGTGGCATTAGCCCATGTGTCTATAAATTAAATAGCTAAATATGCTGTGATTGACATAATCCTATCCAGTTTACACTGATGTTTGTCTGTAGTCTCATTTGAATGTGTGCAATGACTGTAATGAGGCACCGGAGCCAGGCAGGTGTAATAACACACAAGCAAGGAATGAGATGCATTCTCTATGGGTATTTGTGTTTTGCTATTATCGTCCTGTTTGCCAACATTCTCAAGCCCCAGAAGCTGGGCCAATACATGGGCTTAATGAACCTGTTCACTTAGACATGGCTTGCTCTTGTACTGCTGGCACCCAAAGACCAAGGTACAAATCCATCATGTAATAGCCTTTACATAACAACATGATGATGGCTAATATGTGCTCCAGCCAACCTGGTGCTGCGTTTGGAGCCGTGCCACAGTGGGTCCACATGTTTCAATGACATAACCAGTTGATTGGATACGCTAAGCAAGGGGAGCAATTATCTTCAGGAGTTTTGAGTTGTGTCATTAAGGAGATTACATAAAAAAATAATTGATCAGAAGGTTATTGAATTAAGCAAAAGTGTGTGTGCGTGTGTGTGCGTGTGCGTGTGTGTGTGCGCGCGCTGCCCTTGTTTTGTTGACACTTTATTTTGGAAACTAACACTTATTCTTAATAATGCAAACCAAATGTCTACATAGAGAACATAACATTATGTAGTCGTATTAACTGGTTACATGAAACAAACATGGCAACATGTAGCCATAGCATGTACCATATATATTGGTCTTGTCTGTGTGCTGCTTTACCCTTACAGATAATCAGTTTACACTTACTGTAATGCCAGCTATGATACACTAGCCAGTGTTTACAAACATCCTGCCCTGTTACAATGGTATTAGCAAATATACTCACTAATTTATTTGCAGAAGTGAATCAATAACCTAACTAGTTAGGATAGTTTATGGTGTGATTTTTGCCAGTTTGCTCACAGTGTGATAATGCATGTCTGGAGGGTATACGCATTTTATAGAGAATAATTTGAAACAATGAATGCCATTCCTTGTTGCTCATAACAGTCTTCCATTCAGCTCCCAGTGATGCTTTTCAAGGTCACCATAAATATATGGAATATGATAAGTGGCAATGGTGGACAATGCACGCATGCAGAACAGAATCTAGGTCTAGCCTACATTTTATTACGTAACATAAGCATCCTTGGAGGTTAACATGATGATGAAGATGATGATGATAATAATAATAATAATTATTATTATTATAACATAATAAAGATAATAAGAACATATGTCTTTATATCTCCGCAATATTTTATGTATTTCTGCAATGCTAAATGCTTTGTTGTGTGTGTGTGGTAAAACAATATAGTGTTATTTAGTGCCATGCATTGTGCCAAGGCTGAGTGAGTAGGTGTCAAATTATGTTTTACACTATATGCCCTTGACGTTTGCATGCTTTTTCCAGCCTTCTTTTGCTTTACAACCAACCTTGAAACTCTCCATAACACTATGTTTGTTGGCAATGCCAATAGGTGTCAATCAAACAATCAAACAATTACCGTAGCAAGCAATTGGGCCGCCCTCAACTAAGGAGAACAACAAACATTTGACTGACACATGCAACAGTTGGACCACCATCAGTCAATCAGAGCAATTCCCCTTGGGGATGACCTTTCGAACTGCTTACAAGCAGTCAAATTCAGAGTTTGGAGAAAATCGTAAGGGTGGCGCTTGCACATTTTTACCGGGCTAGGGATTCAAATCTATATTCAATGTCAATATCCTCCACACATCTAGAAATGCAATTAGACTAACACAAATATATGTATTGTTCCGGATTATAAAAAAGAACGATTTTAACATGTAAAGCTCGACTGTGGCTATGACAATTGAGTTCAGTTGTAGCCTCCTCTGCACTCGTTAGTCTGAAAACAGGTGATGTTCCACACTGGAAACTATTTAGAAAGACAAAGGAAACACAAGTGAAGCTGTTGCTAATGTAGTGGTAAAGTGAAGTCTATTTTCAACTCACATTGATTGGTCCAGCTCACCTTTCGCGCACCAAACACAGTATTTGTGTGAATATGCTACTGGCTGCCTCGAAGGTTATGCCAATGTTAGCCCTCCTGGTGGAATTGGATTGTTTTTCACCCTGCTGACCACCACTTCAGCCAGTTAAGTGAGCCAGGCTCTGAGCCCAGACAGAGCAAGGTAAATCAGTGTGTTTTCTGCCTGCACTGTGCCTTGCCCATAGGTTTCATCAGAATCCAAAGTGCCTCGTAATGTTTAGGTTTTTCATCCGCTTCCTGGCATCTGTTAGTGGGGGCCTGACTCACCTCAGCTAGCACAGGAGACTATTGATACCCTTAATCACTGTAATTGCATTTTCCTGTTACTAATGTCTTCCTATGGAGACCTTAGAGTGATTAAGGCAATCTCAAATGGAGTATTGGCTCTATCAATACAATTACTTGCTCAAATGAGTATTATGAATCAAAGACCTTGTTCATGGGATGAACCTTAAGCTCAACCATATCCCTGCCAAATTGACTAACGGTAATCCCAACTAAGGAGTTTTTTTGGACTCTGCCATATCACGGGCTCTGCATTTTAAACTGTGGAACATGCGTTGAATGTCTTTGAATGCACTCCTTCGCATCCCGCTGTTACACATGCAGGCATGGTGTGTGCGTGCCTTAACACACACAAACAAATATCATTTATGTATGTCTCGACACTCAATTCAGTCATTTGAAATAATGTCAGCTTTACTGCCGGGCCTTGCACACTTGGCTGTGTTCTGTCAGGCACGAACCAACCAAGTAACCAAGCATGAACATCAGCCTCCACCTGCAGCTCCGCAGCAGCCCCCTACTGCCACGCTACATAGTCTTGATATCAGTGTGCGTGTGTGGGGGTGGTTCGGGTGATATGCTCGGAGACAAGCTGTACAGCCCAGTTCTTCCAGCAGAAATACTCTGATCTCCACCATGCCAGTAAAGGCTGTACACGCGTATATGTGAGCAATAAGTACGGCCGGACACAGAGAAATGCTCACTAGAAGGCACTAAGCCCCAAATAGGGCATGTCAAATATGGCTGTGCCCCCACAGGGCCGTCTCCTCTCCTCAACATATTTATTCCAGTATTTGCAGATGAGTGAAGCCAGTTAAGTGTTGTGGCAATTGCTTATTTCCCTTTTGTCAGGATGATTAATGTGGCTGCACCTATCGGACTGCGCATGGTTTGCAAAGTCCTCTGCCAATGAAGGATGTCCATGTGTGCGGTGGACAGAGCAAGTGTGGGGGGGGATATACTGTAGCTCTGCAGGAAAGCAACAACAAACGCTGACTTTGACCGGCACTCTTCATGACATGGCATTTTCAGTGTCATGCACGTACACATTGATAACCTGACTTGAAACGACACCGGCCATGATGGACATACGCATCCTCTTTATCTGCTAATGTACATTTGACGCGAGTGGTGTCTCGTAGCAACAGTTTTCTGAGGCTAAAATTTGTTTCAACGTGGGCTTGCCAATGCTTGTCCAGTGTGGCTGGTGCCACGTCACAACACTGTCATCAGAATGCTCATCTTAGGATCTTGTGATATGTTCTAAAATATATATATATCAAATTCATTTTAGTGTTTCTCGCTGTTTACTGTATATAGGCCAGGCTTCTTAGCCTACATTTGTGTTTACGTTTGTAAATAACTTGCATTCGTGTTGGTGTGCACAAAGGGTCACATGCTACCGTACCCATTTAAAATGAGGTTGTGAAATTAAGAGAGGAAATGCTGCTTTCCCTCACTTCCTACTAATTCACTGGGGTTAGGCTTGCTGGCTTACTGCTGTCCTAGACATGGCTGGGGGCAAACCGGGGGTTGTGTGCACCTCACGCCCGGCCTTGACCCCATCCTCTGACTCCATTTCCCTTTCTCATGCTGGTGTTGTGCCAAGCCTGACCTATCACTCGGATGTGAGCGATGCAGGTTAACTGTTCTGCAGCAGAATACCTAACAAGACACGTACTGACAGACACACACACGCCACACGTCTCACACACACAAGCACATCACAAGCACATCACACTTGCACACGCCCCACACACACACACACACACACACACGTCACATGTCTCACATACACACAAACACATCACACACACACATCACAAGCACATCACACTTGCACACGCACACACACACATCACACTTGCACACGCCCCATCGCCCCACACAGACACGTCACACGTCTCACATACACACAAACGCATCACAAGCCCGCGCACGCACACACACACATCATACTTGCACACGCACAAAAAACACGCCACACGCACACACACACAAACACACACAGTTCAAAGCCCAAAGACACAAGGACCGCAACAGAACACAAATAATCTGTCTTTGAGAATCCTTTACATTTGAGAGAGGACTATTTAGTGACACACACATTCAAAATGTAGATCTATTCAATAAAGCTAACAATAACATGTTTGTCGCTTCCTATGTTATTTACTTTGAAGCTTATATGGAGTGATAGCTGTTTGCTGATTTGCCTTGCTACTGACTTAGGGCACAGCAAGCTGTCACCTAGATACAGTCTCGCGCCTTTCAAAGAAACAGTGTTGCATGGGCCCGTTCCTGTGCTGTGCTATGAAGTATAGCTGCCACTCGTAATTGATGTGAATCTCCTTAGCTGTTCCCGCGGACTGTGGCGATGTAATGAGTCTCTCCCCTGTCCGCCGCTCGCATGCGCGCACGTGAGTCGATACGCGCACAAGAGAGAAGATTGAGGGCGGACAGCTGACAAAGTAGGGGGTGGGGGGGAGAGAGAGAGAGAGTGAGTGAGAGTGAGAGAGAGGGAGAGATAGAGAGAGGGAGAGAGAGAGAGAGACATGAGGAGGACCTTAGCACAGATGGCAGTGGGAGCCAGATGTCTCTGGCGTGCTATTCAGGGTAGTCCCTGCCAGCACTCAGACAGCAACGGCAGCATGCAGAGCAAACAGGCTGTATACCTCTGCATGGACTGCTAGATTCAGGAAAACAGATGCTAAAATAGCATCGCATCCTCGGCTTTGTGACCAGGAGAACAAAGCAGCAAATCGGCCCAATAGAATTAAGTGGAGAAGTCATGTTTACTGTAAGTTTGACAGGAGATCGGACATACAGCACCACCCATGTTTCCAGCAAACAAAGGTGCACGCTTACAATGACATGTTTTGGGCTTCAGGTGTGGTACAGGCTCTGTTATCCTCATCAGCCTCCACCTTATTTGGAACTCATTACAGTGAGGCACTTTACTTTTAGATGTTACTTAGAGTAAATTGCATTGGATGGCATTTCAAAGAACAATATTTGAGCGTGACGTAATCTAAAAGTAATAGAAAGTAAAAAGATTATATTACAAAATATTGGTAATCCAAAAATAACATTGCTGATTCAAATTTTAGTCTGGTAACTAGTAACTGGAACAGATTACACATAAAAAGTAACCTGCTTCCCACCATGTGCACTTTGCTTACTTACATGTAAGCACTGATGAATGGCCTCCGTCATAGGTGGGAGAAGCCCTGTGATATAGGCTATCTCTGCACACACTACAACATATTTGAAATGAAATGAGGCGTAATTAATAGGCTGGAGCCCCTGGCACTATTAGACCGCTCTGAGCTCCAGCATGCCTGTCTGGGGTGAGTCCACCACCCACCGCTTGTCTATATCCTCTCCCTGGCTCTGCAGAACACAGCACAGATGCAATTATCTGCATATTTATGATCCCTCTTCCTAATTGTGTGTGTGTGTTAGGATAGGAGGAGTGGGAATCACCAGCTCACCAGCTCCATGTTATCGCAATACGATGCGATAAGGTCTCCATGTTCTACACAGCACATAATTCAAGTAAAAACCAAGGGGTGCCAAATATAAATGCATCACTTGTGCAGTTAAACCATTGTTTTTATGTAGGCTGTTACTCAGTTGTTACTACTGTAAGTTTCAACTAATATAATGTTTAAACATATTTGTAAACTGTACTTTTTGCCAAAAGAATATAAGTACTATTACTGGATAAGAACTATCAATATATAGATATTTTCTTCCATTCTTAATGTGTGTGTGTGTGTGTGTGTATCAGGGAATCAACTATCTATTCTGCCTTAAAGACCACTGTGGGCGTAGCCATTTTGCAATAATTTAGACAAAAGGAAATCAGTTAAATGTTGCCAATTGTCAATGGTTGCCATATATCTTTTAAAATACATGAGCCTTTAACCAACTAATGAAATCCTGCAATTCTACTTTATTCTTGTGGTTAATATATCAATCCCTCCAGGATTTCGCAGGCCTTTTGTTTTTATTGTTGCGGCGTAAAATGCCTGATTTCACGGCAGCTTTTCTAAAATGCAGTTTAAGGCTTGTTTTTGCTATGAAATTGCGGGAGCACTAACATGCAAGTGGAGCTCGGATTACAACACACATGTCATCCTCTGACATCCTTCCTCCACTAGGCCTATATTTTAGCCTGGTGCCAGCCACGCTCCATTGGGATGTGTTTGTAGTCGTTTCCTCCTACTTAGTGTAGTGATCCAGCAGCAGAGACTCAGTTCAAAACACTGTTTTTACAGAATCTGCATCCTACCACAAGCCATCATCTTGGCGTGGCAGCATGCCC